>JARHVA010000630.1:0-87500 GCA_037957365.1 Torreya grandis
TCAAATTTCATCCTAGCCTTTAAAATGCCTTTAAATGGAACGAAATAGGTTTATAAGGTCACTATTGACGTGTATAATCCATTTTATTGTAAATAAAACATCAATACTTCCAATTTTGACTCATAAACCATCAAGTTCATTAGAAAGGAGAGAAACAAGCACGATAGGTCAAGTTGTGATGCTCACATCATTCATGAAATTTTTAATGGAAACCAGAGAAGTTTAAAGGAAGTAAGAAAGGATATTTAAGGCCATATTTTTTGAATTTTTTTTATTTTGGATGTTGGATCTTTACGAACCAATCTTAAGACCAAAAAATAAGTTAAAACCCTTGTTAAACCCTGATTACAAATAATTTGGAAAAATGGAGTTGTATAGCTGATATAATGAGATTTTTTTATAATTATGATGATTTTATGTTATTTAATACTCCCTTTAACTACTTAAAAACATGATAAGTTGTATGAAATTGTATGGATGGGGGTAGAAAGAAAAATTTTCTCACTATTTTGTGTGTTATATAGGCTACAAGAGCAGTTAGGAGATGAAACCAAGTTTGGGAGAAATATTGACACTTATACTAACTCCTAATATGAATTTAATTCCATGAAACAACTTCTAAGTGCCCCAACTAGGTGTTTCAACTTAGCTAGTCAAATTTGGCTATTATATAAGCTAATGAGAGAGATGAAAAGCTTCACTTAGACTGATTTTAAAGCTTACATAATTCTTACAAGGATAATGAGGGTATTAAAAATTATAATTCAATATCTCTCATGTATTTCATGGGAAAATACTTCCATATTTGAGGACAAGTGTGATAAGTGCATGAGAAGGAAGTTTCCTAGAGTGCAGGTGATGATGGATCTCTCCCAGGGGATTTCAGAAGACCAAACATAAAACCAATGCATGGAGAGGAATTTATGAGAGCCTCCCCTTCAATTATAATAATTGGACTTACCTTGATCAATTACAAGTCACTCAAATAGGCCTAATCATGAAGTATTTTTATGTGCATGAAGGAGTTTTAGGCCACTTTGCATAACTTTTGATGACTTGGATTCAAACATTTTGCTCTTGACCTTGCATGTTTCAGCCCATATCCTCTTCTCATACATGGATAACTAATTTTCTTAGCTTGACAAGTGTCCTTGTGATCCTTGGACCTCTCTCTCTCTCTCTCTCTCTCTCTCTCTCTCTCTCTCTCTCTCCTCCTCTCTCTCTCTCTCTCTCTCTCTCTCTCTCATCTCTCTCTCTCATCTCTCTCTCTCTCTCTCTCTCTCTAATTCTATAAGAATTGGCCATTTTAGCATTGTATTGGATGCTCCACCTGAGTATGGTAAATCCCTACTCATTTTTATACCTTTTGATCAATAAAATGACTAAGTTTTTACCTCTTCATGACTATTCACAAGTGCGTTCCATTTTAATGATGAATCTTGTTTAGTGAAGACTATGGATTCTTATCATGTGTCTCATTATTTTACCTTGTTTGTGGTTGGAAAACTTTTTCTTGCAGGGCATGTGAAGTGTTATAGTGGATTTGAAATGTTTATTGAGTTATTATTTTATTAGTGCTATTCAAGGCCTCTTTTCTAGTCCTCATAGCTTTGCACATTCATCTATGACCTCACAATGTAGCATTGATGTGAGAAGATAAAGATTGAAATATTGTATTTTTAGTTTGTTACTTGGTCTAAAGTGTACAATGCAATTGGTTTGAAGTCATCAAAGTGATTTGGTGTATCACCTCCTTAGTTTATATTTTTCTTTCAGTTATCTCTCTCCCTTTTCACCCCCCAAAAGTTAGTTATATGTTTCAATCCTAAGTGGTACATCAAGGGAGCTAGCCCTATCTAGAGACTCACCTCATTCCTTTAGGTTTCCCACAAGCCTAAAGGTGATTTCATTCTACACTTGGATGAGGAGAGCTTTCCATCTCCTCAAAGGGTGAAAATCTAAGTGAAAATATTTTTTGACATGCCCGATGGGACTCTTTTGCCAAGAGTTGGAGGATTTTTGGTGTTGTCCTTGAACACATCAACCTTTGGAGGGCATCTTTTCAAAAATCAATGGTGACTCTAAAGGACATATCAGTTGGTCAAGCAGCTAAAGTTGTCCTTTGAATATTGATGGTAAGATATTTATTTGTGTTGTTCTTATTTTAATGAAGATTCATGGCTAAACTTGAATTTGAGTTTTTCCCTCTACAAGTTAGTGAGACATATCCATATTGTCCTATTCCCTATCAATATGAAAAAGTTCTTGTTCAACCTTATTATGATCATTACCAATCCCAATATGACCATATTCATCCCTATCATGAGTTGTATCAGTCTTATAACCAACCTTCTCAATGTTTTACCCCTCCTATTCAACCTAGTCCTTTCTCTAATTAGCTCATTTCCACCTTCAAAGAATCACTTTTCAGATATGAAAGGTATATGTTGGAACTTGATACTCAAAGGGGATGTGGTCAAAGGATTCCTAATCATTCCATCCATCAAGTGAGAAATGCATTAGAGTTAGTCAAGAAAGAGTGGGCACCTATTGAGAGATCCAACCGGCAAAGGCTCACAAGTGAGATGCTTGATATGAGTGGCTTAGTGTCTTCCTTGGAGGATAAGCTAGGAGCTCATGAAAGGCAATCTTACCAAACATATCAGCATTTGTACCTACTTACCCAAGTTCTATATCAGCCATATATGACCCCCATTCATGAGCCAAACCAATCCTATCAAGGTCTTCTTCTTCCTAATTAGCTGGAGGAGAGTATTTAAATAAAAATTCTTGTCTTTGAGGCCAATCTTGATAGGCATATTGAGTTAGCTAACATGCATATGTAGTAGTCTATGTTAGCATAAAAGGAAGTGGAGTTCAATCCTACTTTACTCTCTCACATACCATCCCCATCACCTAAAAAAAAGACTCATAATCCTAATGTCCTAAGTCATAAAAAAATAGTGGAATCATGGGGAAAGGAGGAGAAAAGTCTTGTCCAAGAATGTGAAATTAAGAAGACATCTAATCCTAACATCCTAAGTTGGAGAAAGATGGTAGAGTCATGGGGTAAGAAATAATATGGAAGAATTGTCCAATTAAGTGGAAAATGGAGCTAATCCTTTGCAAGTCCCACCCACCCTTCCTCAAGAAGCTTCCTCTATTCCATGGTAGCCTTCATGTAATATTTATCCCCATGATGACTCCTATCAACTTCAAGAGAAGCTTTTCCAAGAGTACCTAGCTAAGAAAATAGAGGAATTAGAAGCAAAGATGAGATTGCTAAGTCAAGGTGAGATGGAGGGTTTAGACCCTAAAGAATATCCTATGCCTAAACACACACTATATCCCATTCCTCAAGAGCTTCCCAAAGAGTCTCTTACCATGCATTCTCAATCTGACTTTGAGCTCTATATTCCACCTCCACCAACTAGTTCATCTTATCCTTACCCCATCACCCTTTACCTTCATGGACCTAATTTATGGGAACCAAAGGAGGATCAGGTAGTTGATAATGAAAGATAACTCTTTCTTAAAGAAAACCTACCTCCTTACTAGCCTCATTAGGCTAGATCACATGATTTCAAGATGCCTAGTCTTGGCATCACCATGAAGGAGGTTGAAGATATTGCAGCCCTTAACCAAAGAGATTAGATTATGACATCTAAATTTAGTTTTTAAAACCCTCAAGAAGTCTTAAGGATGAAGAGAAGGTAAGTCTTTGTGTTGAATCTCTTTTCTTGGTTGATGATGAAGAATGTTTTCTTTGTGTTGAAGAGCCGAACTTGAGAGAGGCAAATGAAGAGGAACATGGTCAATTAATGGCTAATAAATAAGACATCATGAGTGTTTATGAGGAATAAATAACCATAAGGACTCTGTTTGGTAAAAAAAAGGACAATTCGCAAGTTTTTGCCTCCATATTTAATGAGGAAGAAATGATCATTGATTATTTTCTCACTTTACAAGATATCATGGATGGATTAAGAGAGGTTCTTAATCAGCCTTTGGATGACTTGTTTGAATTCATGAGAGTAGATTATACCCTTCTTCAAGGAGGCTATGATCTGGTCAAAGATGGAGAAGGCAACATTGGAACACAAGTAAGTATGCAAAGGAAAAGTATTCTTTCAAATCTTCCCTTTCAAGAAGCATATACATTTGATGATGACATGTTTAAAGTAATCAAGATGAGATATCATCTTATCAATCAATTTGAAGAAACATATCAAATCTCAAATGATGGAACAAACTCCTATTGGCCTCAATTTTTGAAGGAACAAGAAATCAATCCTCTTAGAGACATGCCTACTAATGGGATACAAGTTCACTATGAAATGAAGAGTGGGAAACAACATAAAGTGTGTGAACATGTTCAAAAGAAATATATATACATTAGAGACCTATTTGAGGATGATTTACTTGAGATCAAATAAATTAAAGTGCCAAATAAGAGATCTAACCTACAAAGCACTCAATCCAAAGAGAAGCATGCTTGACACTATGTTGAATTCATCTCACCATGAAGATGATTCAAGAAGTTTTCTTTTTGATCCTAAAAAGGAGGTATGTTTAGTTTCTTTTTGTGCATAATAGGTTGTTTCCCAATTCTCCTAAATGGTTAGAGCACATGTTAGGTTGTGGAGCTAAAAGCTTCACTGATGCAAGCAGGGAAGGAGGTTGCGAAGGGTTGCAGAGTGTCACAGACACCTGCATCGATCAGGCCAATCGACATCGGCAAGATAAGGTAGGAGAGCAATCGACGTCGGTCATAAGTCGACCGGCGTCGGCACCCCTCAGGCAAACATGGACCAACATCGGTCACCTGTGTGGTTTGAGCTGCGAGTATTACGGGCAGTTAGTTGACAAACCAAGTGTTTGCATGTCAAGAGCCAAATTTAGACTAGAAACTATGGATCTAATTATTGTAATTAAGTGTCTAATTATTGTTTACATGAGATCTATTTAAGAGACTCATTGGTCGTATTGTAAACTTGTGTTAGAGAGTAAGAGAGCAATAATATAAGCTCCTTCAGAGAGAAGAGAGCATGGTGTGTTCCTCCTAGTGCCATAGTACCAAGGTGGGTGTTGGTTTTGGAGAGTCAGCAAGATTCTTCAGGAGTGTATGATCTTGGTCATCAGGTGAGCATGGCTTCTTTAGGAGATCTACATGGTAAGTAAGATCATTGATCTGTAGGTATATGTGTGTGCAAGGTCAAGGTTAACAGGTGTGCAGAACCAGATTGATTTTCAAGTGTGTAAGATCAGATAGGACAGCAACACAATAGGGAGCAAAATTAGGTGGGTTCTAATTAGAGTACAGTGGGTACTCATAGAGAGCAAAGAGGAAGGCAAGGAAGATCCTTCCATAAGTAAGATCAAATTGAGGTGCAGGTTGTTGCAGGTTCAGGGGAGATCTACTTGAAGTATGTTTGTGTACTTGTGGAGTGCGTGGAGCACAGGTGTACTAGCAGTAGTGGATACTGGCTGGTTGGAGGTGAACACCAACTTTGTGTTTGAGTTGTGTGTTGGGACCTAAGAGAGAGAGCTTTGAGGGAAGATTTACTATTTATGCCCTAGAGGTGTGGGAGCCCTAGAGGTGTGTAAGGAAGAAGAACTATGGCAGCCTTCTTTGTTGTATTTCCTTCTGAAAGAGTTTTAATACAAGTTGTGTATTGTCTCTCATATGCTGTGTTATTTCTGAATTCTAGTTACTTGTGTATTCTGGTTAATTTTTGCATGTTAAGTTGCTTGGTAATCAATTGTATGCTTTCGTTATTTATCCCAACAAGTGGTATCAGAGCTAAGGTTACAGGGAGCAGGTTTTGTGTTTGGTTATAGGTCACTCTCAGGGGTTTCTGATTGAGTGAGAGTACAGCCATGGCAAAATAAAGTAAGCTAAGAATGGAGGAGTTGAAAAGCATAGATGGTCACTTACAGTCCTATGAAAAGAAAGAGCAGGGAAAAGAATATTGTTGGTTGGTAGCAGATCAGCATGAAGGAACTGAAGATGCAGATGTTGCAGGTGTTGTTGCACAAGATGCTTTGCGAGGTTTCTTGGATAAAGTTGAATCTTAGATAATAGATTCTTTTGCCTCTTTCCATGCAGCCCTAAGGAGAGGAGCTGGTGAGCCTCGTCAAAGAATTGGCAAAGGGGAAGTGAAGCTGAAATTGCAGGCGGCCAACACATGGGTGTTGAAGGAGGTCATGCAGGTCCCAGGTTTGGAGATGTGGCCAATTTCTTCAAAAAAGTTGGGTGATGAGAGATGCACAAGAACTCTCACAGCGGATGCACTTGAATTAGTTAGTGGTAAAAAAACAGGTACTCTTTATCTACTTGTTTATATTACTGATTCTTTTTTTGTTGTGAAGACGTGGCTTTGTAGGCTTGGTCACATGAGTAAGAAAGAGATGCATGTTCTTAAGCAAAAGACACATATATTTGATAGGCTTAAGAACTAGAAAGCCTTGGTGTTTATGGAGGAGAAGGCAGACAGAGACCAGTGGATGGGGCTGGATACTTCTGAGCAGGGCAGTTTGGACATGGGTTTTGATTCAAAGGAGATCGCGGGTACAAAGTCATCACTCATAGAAAAACATAGGTACTGGCATTGGTAGAACGATCGATGTCGACAGTAGGTAAGCCTGACATTGGTTAGGAGGACCGACGTCGGTAGCAGGAGGACACCAATGTCGGCAGGGTTGGTAGTCAGGACAGGCGCATGGAACTGACGTCGGTTCCATGCAGACTGTGTGGTGATCGAGGTCGGTCATTGTAACAAATTTTGGGTGGACAACAAGCTGTTAAGGAGTCTCAAATGCCCATATGGAGGATTGAAGGTGGTAAGTAAGCCTCAAATTCGTTGTTCCTCTTCTTTATACTAGTTGTTGACTACAGAGCAGGAAGGATCCAAGAAACAGTGGGAGCATGGCAGGATTATGATGCAAAACCAAGTAAGAGATTTGGTAGGGTTGCCAGCAGGTATGAAAGCATAGAGACGAATGGATACCTTAGTTGAAGAATAGAGAGAATGGACACGTGAGACGGAAGACCAAGTTATATGGTCTTGAGGAAGCTGCAGGACAATGGTACAGGTTTTGACAGGTGGATGACAAAGCATGGCTTTAGTCAACATCAGGGTAACTACTATGGTTTGTCTTACTAGGTGGATGATGGTCATGACATTATCCTGTTACTGTATGTGGATGGTATGTTTGCTAGCAGGTTTGTACATATAGGGTTTTGCTGAGCTAAGGGTAAGATTAGTTCAATGGTGTGTTATGAAGAATTTAGAGCAACAAAATTCTTTGGCATGGGAGACATGGAGATCACAGGTTGATTTTATCTCTAGTGGGAGCTGATGTGAATCAGGGGTTGGCGAGGTTCAGGATGCAAAATCAGAGCACACCAAGGGCTGGACAGTTCAGTGTCCAAAATCACATGAGGTCTGGTATAGACCTGAGTTTGCCCAAGCAGTGGGTGTTGTCAAAAAGTTAGGAGCCAATTCGGAGAAGTGGGTTCTTAGGGATGTGAGAGAGACCAGCAGTAAGGATTCATGCTATTCAGGGTCAGGACTTCACTACATGGGTTTGTAGGTTCGGATGTGGCAGGGTACTCGGATGACAGGAGGTGCACCACAGGTTGTGTGGTGGGTTGTCTTCAGGATTGAGCTTGAAGAGGGATACAAGCCAAAAAATAGATTAGACAGGGTATAAGTATAGGTACAGTGTAGCTATTTATCTCCAAGTGGGAGATTGTTAGGTTATGGAGCTAAAAGCTTCACTGATGCAAGCAGGGAAGGATGTTGTGAAGGGTTGCAGAGTGTCATAGACACTGGCATCGGTCAGGAAAACCGATGTCAGCAAAATAAGGCAGGAGAGCAACTGACGTCGATCAGAAGTCAGTCGGCGTCGGCACCCCCAGGCAGACAAGAACTGACGTCGGTCACCTGTGTGGTTCGAGCTGTGATTATTACGAGGAGTTAGTTGACGAACCAAGTGTTTGCATGTCAAGAGCTAAATTTAGACTAGAAGCTGTGGATCTAATTATTGTAATTAGGTGTCTAATTATTGTTTGCATGAGATCTGTTTAAGAGACTCATTGGTTGTATTATAAACTTGTGCTAGAGAGTAAGAGAGCAATAATATAAGCTCCTTGAGAGAGAAGAGAGCATGGCGTGTTCCTCCTAGTACCACAGTACTAAGGTGGGTGCTGGTTTTGGAGAGTCAATAGGATTCTTCAAAGGTGTATGATATTAGTCATTAGGTGAGCATGGCTTCTTTAAGAGATCTACATGGTAAGTAAGATCATTGATCTGTAGGTATATGTGTGTGCAAGGTCAAGGTTCACAGGTGTGCATAACCAGATTGATTTGCAGGTGTATAAGATCAGATAGGACAGCAACACAATAGGGAGCAGAATCAGGTGGGATCTACTTGGAGTACAGTGGGTACTCATAGAGAGCAAAGAGGAAGGCAAGGAAGATCCTTCCATAAGTAAGATCAGATTGAGGTGCATGTTGTTGCAGGTTCAGGGGAGATCTATTTGAAGTACGTGTGTGTACTTGTGGAGTGCGTGGAGCACTTGTGGAGTGCATGGAGCATAGGTGTACTGGCAGTAGTGGATACTGGCTGGTTGGAGGTGAACACCAACTCTATGTTTGAGTTGTGTGTTGGGACCTAAGAGAGAGAGCTTTGAGGGAAGATTTACTATTTATGACCTAGAGGTGTGGGAGCCCTAGAGGTGTGTAAGGAAGAAGAACTGTGGCAGCCTTCTTTGTTGTATTTCCTTTTGAAAGAGTTTTAATACAAGTTGTGTATTGTCTCTCATATGCTATGTTATTTCTGAATTCTAGTTACTTGTGTATTCTGGTTAATTTTCGCATGTTAAATTGATTGGTAATCAATTGTATGCTTTCATTATTTATCCCAACACATGTGTGTCTTATTGTGTGTTTGTTTTCCTGGTGTATGTGTCTTTTCCTTTTTGTGGTTCAGGTATTCTTACTATCTTGTCTAGATCAAAGGTTTGTGGTCAATGGTCAAAGGTTTTCTTATTGCCTCAATCTTTAGATGAATCCTAAGCCTAATGGACTAATAAATCTACTGGTCTAATTAGTATAACAAGCATACTACCCCTATGAGTCACCAATTTGTTGATCAAATTTGGCTTTTAGGTTAAATTGGGGCACCCCTAATAAAAGGTTTGATTTTTAGGCCTATAAGAGGGTATAATGTATTTTCAAAAGGTGTTTTGTAGGTCATTTGATGCCTTTTAATGTTAAATTAACCTTGGTCACTCTTTTCATTAGTTTATCATGTCATTTGGGGCTATTTCAAGGGTCTAAATAGTGCATTTAATGTTTTGTATGGGTTTATTAGAAAATGTGAAAGTGTCAAAGAGTTTTATCTCATTTCATATGTCCTAAGAGGTCTGTAATAATTATCACTAACTGAAAATTATCATTTTACTCAGAAAAAGGTAGTTTTCTTGAAAAAAAGAGTGAGTTTTGCATTTGTACATCCTCTTTGTGAAGTGTGCCACTTGAAAAACATGTAAATGTGATTCTTCACCTCCCCAATGCTCAAATCCATGTTTTTTTAAAATCTGAAATTGACATTTCTTACTTAAAACTATTCTATCTCTTTTTCATTCATCTTGGCATAAAGAAGTGACTTGTAGGTTTCCACTTGTTATACATAGAAAGAATGGTTTCAAGAAGAATGCTCTTGGGAGGTTGTACATTCAGAGACATTAAAATACATATAATAATTTTGATAAATGGTCAATTTATCTTCATGAACCATCCATTTGAAGTAGACTATGCAAACCTACTAGTTGTTCGGTGCACCCTTTAGGTTTTCCTCCATTATAGACAAATACGTATAAACCAGTTTCTCATATTTTCTCCATAGGATGTTATACATGTATCCTTACACTTCATATGCTTGGTTTTAATTTTTAAGTTGTTTTGATTAGTTAATAACCTTGAATTTGTAGGCTGGTCTCTTTTAAGTGAAATGGACAAGTTTCTTCCAATTGTTGGGGTCTCAAGATTGTTAATGCTCCAAGAGTTTGTTTTATATTATTTTTCATGTTTCCAAGTCTCCTTCACTTCCCCTTTTCACCTTTATTACTCTTTCTCCAAGCAATCTTCATGGTTTTCATGCATGGACACACATCACCCAGTCTACCATTAGAGTATGCATATGTAGGTGATTAAAAAGATGATTTACACATTTCAAAGAATTTTTTTGATCTTGTTTTAATATGTTCTTAGTTAATTTCATGCACTCAAGGAATTTGATAATGGATTTGGATTCCCATAAGGCCTTTGTCCTTCTTTTTTGCTCCATTATAGATACTCATTGTCCATAAATGCAACTCAGCCTTCATCTACCATGGTCCTCTTGTTGATGTCATAATGAGACTAAAGTTTAATAGGTATTCAACCTTATAAGAGTGATAAATTTCATTTTGGATACATGGTGAGGGTGTATGAAGTATTAATTAACACAAGTACCTTTCATACTACCCCAACCTACTTCTTTTTCTATATGTGGCAATGACCACTTATAGGTAGCCTTGATAGAAGTATATAGGTCTTTTTATGAAAATTTTGCATGTGATAAACCGTTCTTTGGAATTTTGATAGGTGTATTTGACCATGACAGACCTTTGGGAAGTGTTATATGGCTTAGTAAGTTGAAGGCTACCTTCAAAGGCATGAGATAACTGATACAGGGATACTTTCCCTAAAAGAATAAAACAAAAGACCTAGCACCTTTTAAAATAGGCATATAACATGTTTGACAGGGTCTTGAAGCATATAGTTGAGTGATTTTGGTTGCCTATAGCATGGAGAGTGCTTGTGCCAAAGATGTAGGTTAAAGAGTAGAGGGAGAAGGGTAATCTTGAGGCCTAAATTTGCCTAGAAAACACTAATTTTAGGCAATGAAATCTATAGCCAAGGGTTCCAAATGGACATGGTATGAGCAAAATAGTGAATTATTGACTAGGCTTTAACAAAAATGCTTTTAAACAAATGTCGTCTCATGGAATGCCATGGTAATAGGTTATACACAAAATGGGTAAATATAAAAGGAATTAGAGGCATTCAAAGAAATTAAAATGGTATATTTAAATCCAAACCCAAAATATTTATGCCGACATCCTCTCAGACATAACATTTGTCAGACCTAGTAGTTGTGAATGCCCTGATATAGACATGTATGCAAAATGTGAAAGCATATGAAAGGCCATTGAAATGAATTGTTTGACAAAATGTAAACAAAACTATTCTCAGTGCATGGCATTGATATTCTTATTGCACGTGTCAATTTGGAATACGTTAAAATTTAAACTATGAATATTAGTAATCTAGATAATTTTAATAAAGTAGATGATATTTTAAGACTAGAAGCACTGGTGAATTTTCTTTAAAATAAGCTCAGAGGTACAAAGATTGAAAGAAATTTATGCTCAATATAATAACAATACTACACCATGTGTGATTTGCTTTCATGTACTCAAGCAAGGCCATAATAAAAATTTTATTTCCTATTTTTTAAAAGGTTTTATATTTTTTATACAAGTTTGGGGAATGCCTTGAACAAATAAAAATAAACACAAAATAATACTATGAATTTTATTTTATTTTTTAAAAGGAAAAAAATTGAATCTCAGATATAATTAAGAAAGAAAGAAATGAATGTTTACAAGACACGCATGAGATTTTACGTGTTGTGGAGAAGAGCTTTGTTTAGATATGGATCATTTCCCTATTGATTTCCTTTGCAATTTTAATGGAGAAATCTTTGCCCATAATTTTGCACTGTCCTCCTTCAATGCCCCACACCTTCGTTACCTGACTGTGTGGCTTTCATATTGCATAGCAAGATACTTTGCATTTTCAACTAGAATTCACTAGGGAATGACTATTCACCTCTAAAAATTTTCCAACGTATGGTAATATGCATATACTATTAAAAAAAATTTTAGTCCCCCCTCTAAGCATGTGGAATTAAGTGCAATTTAATGGAAATACCTTGGACTGTAGAAAAGGTGGAATAAATTATTTGTGGAAACCACATGAGAAGTGGTAGTAAGCATGGTCAGATGAACTGTTTGGCTAGAAATCATTGAAGATGAAATATTCCCTTGATGTCGAACAACTCTTTGAATTCCTAACCGTAATTCTCCATTGCTAGCACTGACCACGATATCATAACACTTATTTATAGTGTTAGAAGCAACATATTATGAGGCATAAATAATGACAAGTAACATAGGGCATTTAAGAGGAGCAAGAAACTCATACCACAAAAATAATACGGTGTCTGCAGATGCAATCCTTTTTTGACTGACAAAGTTGCTCCACCGAGTTGTGAGCAAATGCGTGCATGGCTAGCCTGAGAATGTATTTCACATGTCGATTATAATGCTTAATTATCACGATAAACTGAGTATTAAATATCTTAAAATTTTACAACAAAAAAGTACAATGATAACTTTAAAATATCCTATGCGTTTTATTTTTGAGAGACAAATTCATTATCATGCTCTGTCATAGAGATAAACACATTATCATGTCATGTTTTATAAATAAAACATCTGTAGTTACCTTTATATATGTGATGAAATTTCAATTTCAAATTCCATGCAAATCATTAGCTACAATCTCTTGTGAAGGCCATTGCAGATTGCAGTCCTACAGTATAGTGTTTTCCAGATTTTGAACTTGTGATCATTTCAATGAAAATAGTCGATGGAAATTATTTAAGAGTGTAGCCTTCAAAATAAAACACCATAGAAGGTCAATAACCTATTTATTGGAGATGAGATATTTTGTATTATAGATAGAGCTTAGCTAAAGCTGTGTCCACCATGCAGGCGATGCTTATCATCAACACTAACAGCATAACACATCATGCATTTAATGTTGTGATTTTTCTTCTTTTCTAAATGATCTATGTTTAGATGTGAAGGGAATAATATGTCCCAAACAGCTGAATCAAGATCAAAATGAACTTATCTGCCGCATGCAACTGTAGGAATTCTCTTTACAAGATGTGATGCAGGTTTGCGAGGTGAAATAGGGTACATGGTTACGACATTATAGTGAGGCGTCTTTGCTTTCAATCATACTTAGTATCTATCATTACAATTTGTGGTTGTCAATATAGCCTAACAACATAAGATTTGACTTCCCTGGTAAATATATATATGTTCTTACTGTCGGTATAAGACTCTATGTGAATTTAACCCATCCTTTCATTGGATGCGATGCTTTTACTTATTCTTTGTTTAGCCTCAATGAGCAAAATAATAAAATAATCAAAGCTAATGGCAAAACATTACAAACCTGTTATGATTTTTCCTTGCAAAGGAAATTACATTGGTTGTGCTAGATATCAATAATTTTTACACTATTCATAAAGGGCTCGATGGAAAAATAAAGGAAATAAAACCACATGTCAGACCTACTATTTTCTCTTTAGGAGTAATGTGAAAGGTCATAAAATATTAATATATTTCTACATAATTTGGAAAATATTTTTGATTTTTACCAAATATAATTTGGTTGATTATCAATAGTAAATAGGTGGAAAATTTGTCAAATGTGAAAACAATAGTACCTCCGACTGGTACTAAAAAGAATTTGAACATATAAAATTTTAATTTTTAATTTGTGCTTCGTATTGATATATAACATCTAATACCACCTATCTCCTTAAACTTTAATTTTTATTTTATTTTTTAAATATATCTATTTAAATCAAAATTATTTATATTTTAATAAATAATATAATATCAATTAATAATGATATTTAATTAAATTGAAACCCTTTGGTCGAAAGGAACTTTTCTATTTCATATTAAAATTATAAGCTGAGTCACCCCTGATTTGTTAGAAATCAATTAATATCGGTATATTCCTATATAATAAGTATAAATGTAGTCTATCCTAATTTATTGCTTTGAAAGTGATCTTCCATTATTGGATTTTTATTTTATTTAATAATAAACAAGTGTTATGCAATGGTTAGTCCATGCGATTGTATTGAATAACATGTTGCATTTGTTATTCATGTCACTGAAAGTAGTGAGGTGTTAGAATAAAATAAGGGAAAACAATTTTGTTAACAGTGAATGTGAAGAAATATAAAAAACAAAAATTTTAATAGCAAACATGAAGAAATATGAAAAACAATTTTATTTTTTGAAAAATATAAAACGTTGTAAAAACAAAGCGATGGCAGCACAACTTCTATATAGCATAAATAAATGTCATTGAATTCTAAAATATATACATTGTAAGCAGAATGAAAACATAATATAAATTTGATAAGTACTAGTGACAAAGCAAAATATCTTAAAATGTAGTCTAACTTAACAAAAGTGATTGATATGTGTATAAACATTGGCAATAGAAGAAAAATATTGTGGGGCTTTAGGATAAGAGCGTTTCATAAGTAGAATTAGTAGTTATCTGTATAATGTAAAATATTGAGTAAAAAATAATTAAAATTATATTTTTTTAAATTTGAAAAAAATGTTTAAAAGTAGATTACTAGAAATCTGAAATCAGAACAAATGAAGGATGAATTACATTTAACTGTATTTTAATACAATATTTTCCACTACCCAAAATTTAAATAAAATAAAAACCAACCATATCCAATCATTGTAACCTTCCACATTTACAATCTCAGAAAGGTGAACATGGGATTCTATATCTGAGATCTTGATCAATTGAAGGATACATGTTACAATACTTGGCATTAATAATTTTGTGTGGCTTTGCACCACAACTCTTACTTAGTTTTAATTTTATGATAGATTTGATGATATGAAAAAAAAAAATCAATTTTTGTGTCTATTAGTACTTTTTTAGTGGTCTAACAAGAATGATTTTGATATTTTCTATTTCATTTTGGTCTAGGCATGCATCATCATGAAGGTCTAGGTTTAAAAAGTCATCAAGAAGGTTATTAATATACCATTTAGATTGATCTGATTTTGATGGCTGGTTACAGCGGTCTCTTTTAGGTTGAGTCTTTCATCTGTAAAATCATTAATCCATGCAAATGGCATAAAAATAGGGGAAACGATAGATTTTTGTAGATAAAAGATGACCAACAAGAAATACTAATAAATTGGGAAACAAGACAATGACTAGAAATGAATTTAATCAATAAATGAATGTAGATATTCTAATAATTTAGTTGTATGTTATGAACTTGGTACATATTTTTCCTTCTTCCATCTCATTTTACATGTAGGCAACTTGGAACATAATTTTCCTTCATCCATTTCATTATACATGTAGGCAGTTTCCCCTCTTATTATAAAACCTAAATTGCTTTAAAGGTTGTTGGGTTTTTGTTAGTTGCAATTGTGCCACACCTTTTCATTACAACTACTCTTTATCTAGAGTTGTAATGTTTTGGCAATCTAATTTCCACATGGCACTATTTAAATGGCCATTGACATTTGATGGCAACATCATGTTTTTTGACAACTCATTACTATCCCCACTTGTGAGCAACCTTGTTCCTTTTGTATATATATGAAATATATGATCTAAAAGTTTTATAATATATAAAGCATTGGTATGTATATTTTTTATGGGGTACGTTCAATTTGTCACATTAAATATTGTCTATCATTACCTTCATGGTGGATGATGAGTTGTCCAATTTTAAAAATATTTTATAACTTTTATATTAATATATATTTAAAATTATATTAAATTTATAAGAATATTATTTAATAAAACTTATATTAAATTTCAAAAAAATTTAATAAATGTTATTTTAATATATGTTTGAAATGATTTGATTGGACAATTTTTTTATTTGATCATGGAAACATTTTTTTGACCGGAGCTATGAACTAGTTAAGCACTTTTGATCCAAAACTCAGAAGTTTGGATTGACAGATATTTCAAGAACATGAAAATAACATAGTAACAATCATTTCTCTAAGAAGAGATGTTATATTACTCAAGTTTGCAATACAACCATATGCTTATCTCTGGGAAGAGATGTTTGCTTTCCATTTCAAGTTACATCTTCATTTATACACATTTTAAAGGTAGGAGGATGTGGAAGGTTACCAATATCGAGGAAGATTAAGTGGTTTGACTTTCATGATTTACAACAATACAGAATTTGAAGAATTACTATTTTTATAAACTTAATATTTTTAGATTGCACTACTAAAATTGAAATTTTGGGCACTTCCATTGAGTTTTTAAGGCTCAAAAACCACTAAATAAATCTCTATACATCTCATCATATTCTCCTCATTCTTATCTTTCCAATGATTCAAATGGGGAGTCAATCAGAGCTATGGTGCAAAAGTTATGGCTCCCAAAAGTTCTATCATCAATTGGGGTAAAACTATCACCTGAATTATTTTCCAAATTAGCATTTCCCCAGAGCTATGAACCAGTGCTGGGACACAAAATGGGATCAATCTCTGACAACAAGAGAGTGTTATACAACAAGGTAATGAGAAATTGAAAATAACCACCAAAAAAAAAAACTAAAAGGCACACCAAAAAAAAAACAACAAGATTTCAAGCCTTAAAAAGTGACATAATCAAAACTAAAGTTCTTCAATGAGACTTCAACCATACCGACAAACTCATGGATAAAGTGGGAACCATCTAAAAATCTAAATCAAAAGCAATGTAATCCTAAAATGCGTGCAAGGGAAAGTCTTATTTTGCATCTTAACAAAATGTCCTTCATAGTCCATTGAGATCTTTCTCTCACCAAAGCATCAGCCTCATCCCTTGGCCTTTCCACCTATGAATGCTTGTCCTTATTATTGGAAGTGGTGTCAACTTACACTTTAAATTTCTCAAGATGCATTCATTGAGGGTTATTAGTGGGGGTAAGGGAGAGAGGAGTAGGGTGGGGAAAGGGAACCGAGGTAGGGGGAACACAAGGGTGGGGGGATAATTTAAAAAGGTGGGGGAACAAGAGAAAAGGGTAAGGGTGAAGGAGGGGGGAAGGGCGAGGCCTCAATAGCATCACAAGATTGAACCACAATTAGAAAACCAACAAGCTTGAGGGAAATAACTTCCATGATGGGAGAAGATAAAATGAATTGAGGGATGGTTGAAGGCATCTCCTACAAAATATCCTTCATAGAGACCTCTCTTGAGAATGGGGGAAAGAAAAAAATTCCACGATTTTTCCATGTAAAATCTTGATTAGGAGTTCCAACTTTCCTTGACCAACCTTGAGAAGATCGTGGAGCAGATAAATTTTATGACCTAGAAGGACAGTTAGTGAGTTGATGACTAGGACTATTATAGTGAAAATAATAGACGATAAATCCTTCATAATTTAGAAATTGGTTTCATGAGCCTCCCAAGGAGTGCATGATAACTGAATAGGAGAGTGGAGCAAAGAGATCTATGATGTTGTAGACCCTGATAAATTTGAGATTCTAGGAAGAGAAGTTGACCTTCACGAATGAGGTGACTCATTCCACCAATAGCTTAATAAACCTCTCAAACCCAAATACATGTGTAAGATTACACAACCTAATTGACATTGAAATCAAAAAAAATTGGGCCTTGATTGGAATAAAGAAGGGGGGCTAAGGACATTGGAAAAAAAAAGATCTTAGAAAACCAAGGACCTAATAAAGAATAAAATATTTGTCAGTAAAGCTCTGGAATTGAACCTGGTAGAACCTATAATTGAGTAGGGTAAAGGTTGGATATGTATCAAACTTCAAAGCGTCATAAGTCCATCTAGAAAGTATAGAGGTAGAGATAAACTTGCCCAAACATTTTATGAAGAGAGAATTACAACCAACCATATCTTCTAGCTCCTTAATGGTGGAGCCAGGAAAGAAAAGGTTGGGGAAGGTAGTATAAAAATGCACTATCACATCACCCAAAAATGAAGGAGGAAGTAGGTTAGATAAAATGGAAGTGTCCATAAGATATGGGGACCCTAAGGAGAATTAAGAGGGGATACAGAACTTGCATAAATCATTGAAATATTTAAATCATTTAAAGATGTTTTTATAGTTTAAATATAACCATTGATGAGAAAAGTTAGTGTCTATAGGGCCATCCACCAAGGGATGAGGATAAGGAATAGAACTGTGAAGTGGAGGAAAAGAGATAGTGGTAGTGGTAGGAGGCAAACGAGGGTGGGAGAGTCATTAATGGATGAAGGAATGTTTTTATCACCTATTGATAAGATATGAATATCATTCATAGATGAGTATACCTTCATCAGTCACCAGTTGTGGGCAGTGGTCATTGGAGCTCAAGAAGACGTAGGAGGGGTAACAATAGCCACCTCAACATAGGAAGCCATAGCGCTAGACACTAACAAAAGGCCCCTACACTGGGAAAGACTTGGAATATCTTGATTTTGGGTCAATGCTACCATTTAAACTATAGACTCTTACTTTGCAGAGCTCAAACACAATAAACCTATTTTTAGGCCAAAAAGAGCATGCATCATCTCAACCTCATGCGTTTCACTAGACACAACAAACTATTCTTGATTTGATTCAAACTAGTCAAAAACATCTGCAGCCAAAGTATAGGAAGCCTTCTGGTTATTATTGCACTGGGAATGAGCAAGTAATTTTAGGTTAAATCTATGTTTTCCTCTGCTTGGCCTATTATAGGGGTAAATGAAGCGAACAAAGAAATTCATCTTTGAACCTCACATAATCTATACATCCAAAGCTACTCCACATAAATACCCTTTAAATAACCATAGGATCTTAATAAAAATTAAATAATTAATGAGTGAATCATATTAATTTATTATTCCTTAATGAGAGAGGGAAAAAATGTATGAATATAGTACACACAAATATAAAACAAAAACCCTAAAATATAGAGAGAATAATTTCACTCTCATCAAATTGTAAAATCAATATTAACAGGTGACATTTTTTTGTTCGTAAGTGCGAACCCACTCTATCCACTACCATAATACAAGTACTGTGAAGCAACCTAAGTACCTAATGGTTAAAGGCTGGAGGGATATTGTAGTTGACATTATAGCTAGAGGCTGGAAGGATACTGTAGATGACATTAGAAAACTATTGATTGATGTAGTTGGTAATTGTAGCTGACATAATGTGCTAAATTGAATTGACATATATTATGCACTTATTACAACCATATGCACATGTAATGCAAATAATTATGGATTGTCAACCATCGTTATATATTCCATAGTCACATGTTTATCTAAGATAAAATTGCTTACTGTAAATTATTTTTTTCATAAATTAACGATTATACAAGGTGTAATGTACTTTGAATTTTGTAAACCATCAAACATAACCCATTTTCTAATATAGCATGTATATTGAAAATGACACACATCCCGATCATATAAAATTATCAATCAATGAATGCATTTCACTTTATCTACTATTTCATGGTCTTATATGATTTGATGATGATAGTTGTTGACATTATAAAACCATTGACTATAAATAGTACCAACAAAAAATTGATAGAAAATTCAAGCATATTACATAGAGATGAAAGTCATTTGAATTTTCCATTTGACATAATATTGACCATTTGTGTAAAAAGAATAAAAATGAATTGAAATCATAGAAAACCACTAGTGCTATTAAGCATTTACATAATTAAAAAGTATAAGTAATATAAAAAATTAAAGTTGTATTTTGAAAGTGCTATTGGAAATTATATTGTTGTAAAAAAACTATTTACATTTGAAAAGTCAAAAAATTTGGAATTTCCTCATGCAGTTGGCTTAGCCAACTCTATACTAGACTACATGGAAGACATTTTAACTCTTCCAAGGGTTCCAGGTGATTCAATAATGCAAACATGTTAGCAATAGAAAATCACACACACACACACACACACACACACATGCATTCACACACACGCACACACACACATTTGTTCAGATATAAACTTAAATAATATCTAGAATAATATGAAACTAAACTATACCTTTCTCAAGTTAGATTGGAAAATAAAATTAATACATAAAAATACACAAAATAATGAATGACACATAAAATGCACTTGTACATAAAAAATGTGACAAGTTAAGATTTAAAATTTCATTTATATGATTGGATTAAAATGTCATTTGTCAAAGTTTTGAAAGGAAAGACACAACACATTATGAATTAATTGGGATAGTAAGTAATGGAAGACACATTAACCAAAAAAAAGATGTCAATAATAAAGAGGATTTAGAGGGTGGAATAAAATAGCACTCTATAAGAAAAGACCAAAGTTAGAAAATAAATATATATATCAATTAGAAATGAATAAATGTTTATCATTACCTATGCAAAACTACTGAAAGAGTAGAGATAATAAGACCTTAAACTGGAAATAGAATATTCTAAATCTAAATAAATAATATGCCAAACAAAGAGAATAGAGGACGAGAATGCCAATATAGGATGAAAAAGATGTCAAACTCAGGTATAGATATGCGTATCAAAATTAAATAACTCTGAATGGAAATGAAATTAAATACAAGGAAGAGAAACATCACATGATGAAAACCATAAAAGCATGGTGCAAATCATATTTATCCTTTTTATTATTTAATAAGGATAAATTATGCAGACAAATTATACAAAGAGTGCATACCTTCATAGGGAGTGCAATGTTGTGGTTTGATTTGAAATTTCATGGCTAGTTTACTGTGACAGGAAAAACCCTAAAGCATTCACAATGTAGACGTGATTATTAATTATAGAAATGAATTTATCTATTAATGTTGTGAAGTTTTCAAGTACATACAACATTATGTAAATACTAAATTCTTAGGAAATTGCTTACATTCATTAACGATTTATGTAATAATTTTATTAATGATATTATTTTTATCAATTTTAAAAATGCCTTACATGGTAAGTTTTGAAAGCAAATAGATGATGTTTTCTTTGGTTTGTAGGTATTTTGTGTTTGTTGTTATCCTTAGCTTAGTGAGAAATTCATCTATCAATTCATCTTTTGCTATGCATTGGATATTATTATTGGCTTCAATTTTTATATTACATAACAGCTAGTGGGATTAAATGCATGGGTATTCTTTTTTATAATTGTTGCATTGCACTATTGATTATTGCACTAGTTGAAAGTGGTCCACCACTAGATTGCAGTTTGTGTAAATTAGTTCAAATGGTATTGAATATGCCTTTACAATTGATAGAGTACCATGTACCTAATTCGGCATCAGTGGTAAAATATTTTATTTGTAAGCATTAACATACATACTGAATACCATAAGTAGATGCACCCTAATAATTATGGAAAAAGCAAACCAATATATTAAAATGAAAAGAGATCAATCACATACCTAAATGGGTAGAAATAGTACTTTGAATTTGTTAGAATGATATTCCTAGAGTATAATATATTTGTAAAAATGCTATCTAGTTTTTCATGATTTAGAAATAATCATTGAAGGTTATTCTGATTGAATATGCATAGTAGTGGAATTTATAACTAATAGAATGTTAAACTTAAATATAGTATCAATATTTTAGGAAATTAATTTTAATGAATGTTAAGTCTAGATTATAGTAAAGATCGGTATATGAAATTCAAATAGATTGGAATGATTTTGGTAATATCCAAAAGATAATAAAATTTTATGGGTTACAAAACCACAACTATGATCTGATGTGAAGTCTAGTGTGCACAAAGAGCTAATCAAGGGTTATAATTTGTGAGGCTATTGTGAAATATATAGGACTCTAGTAGAGAACAAAAATAGTAAATTAACAAACATGCAACTTTGTTGTTTAACAAAGTTCACTGCACAGTTCAAGGTTATTGAATAAAACTATTATGTCAACCCCATAGAATGAACATAAAAATCCTAACTCATGATAAGTATATTCAAGTTTATAATAAAATCCCTTTGAACTGTAATGGGAAAAAAATTACTAATTGCTCTCTAGGTTTTAACTTCAAAGACAAGTCAATATAATTCAAATGGGAAAATAGTGTATAGATACATGATACTGCAAAACTAAATTGTAGCATATAGAAAGTAGACATGCTTGCATTGTCAACTATTATAATGAATTGGAATGTTAGGATCCGAATGCTTAGTATAAGAAAATTTACCTCATTTATTTTTTCAAGGAGAGCTTGCAAACATAGTAAAGCATTTTTGCATTGAAATATGTGATGAATGTGGACTTCATATTGTGCATTGTTATGTCCTTTGTTTAGATCTATTTTGCTAAGTTTTTGAAAAGGAAAATAGATTATTTTTTTTCCATATTTTTCTTTCTATATCATTTGCCTATAAGCGTGTGGAATAAATACACCTATTATTTGAAAAAATCATATGAATTATTTATTTCAAAGCCTAGGATGCAATGTTTTTCCTCACATAATGATATTACACAAATTTATTCTTACCTTTGTTGTGTCACTTAGTGAATTGCCATCTATTATATCAATGGTAAGTTGATTACTTATCTTTTGTGTAGATATACAAATGGTTGTTATTATAACTATGGCATAGTGGTCCATCTTTCTCAAAATTTATTCATTATGGAGTTAGTAATAAACATATATTGAAGGCAAACCTAGCTAATGAACTCTATTATCATGTTAGCATTTACTAGCAATATGAAATCTGAATCACCTTTATCATAATTACTTTTAGAAGTAATGGAAAATTCCTTAATAGATATTGAATTTTTTGGAGAAAGGATTTGTTCATGCTTATTTACCCATGTGTCAGTTATATTTATTGTTATTATCATTTCACCTTTGTTGTCTGTCATGTCTAGTCGCAATAGATCTTTTCCCTTTTGCCTATCAAGCATTGTGTTGTACATGATAAGAATATCTCCTTCAAAATCTTGTCTAGTTCTATAATTGTTTATGTCATATATTGTGAGAGGCTTGTTGTCACCTTTCTTAGGCCTGCATGATTTAAACATAAAGAACATAATAACACATAGTCAAAGAACAATTTGTGTTTAGTAATTTGAAGAAAGAAAATACATATACATAATTTTTGTTTAAAAATTCGAAGAAAGAAAATATAGATACATTTATTTGTTTCTTTGATATGTATTGGAAGATAATACCCAACTATATATATGAATAATTAATTGACATATTTATAAAAAAAAAACACACACACAACTTTTAGTTAGGTACATTTGTCAATATTAAGTGTGTGGAGCACAAATTGCAAGATGTAAATTGAAGAAGATATTGTAGTGAATAAATGACAAGTGTGTCACATAGAAAATAATAATCTCAAATGGTAGGTAGGATGTTAATGTTGGCCAAAAAGGAGCAATTTCATCCTATATACAGTTGTTAGCATACATTGATCATACTAAAAGTTAGGTTTGCTTCACTCTTTAGAACATTGATGATGTTGGTTGCAATAAAAACATTGATTAGAGTATTTAAAGTGCCTATAAAAATAGCTTCCATTAAAAATATTGTTAGGATTTTGAAAACATTAATCTTAATTTTGAACCAATCAATAAAATGACAAAACCATTGACCCAAATTGTTTGATGATAGACTTGAAAACAATGAAAGCATTTAATAAATGCAATGGTATTTTTGGAAGTAATCTTCATAAGCTTTCATCCATAGTAGAATGGGAGCTTGGAACATGATATATACACACTAATTAACCAACATTTTGAGGGCAAGGCTAAATTGATAACTATTTCTTACACATCTTCCTTCTACTCCATGTAAAAGTATCACCTAAGGTCAATTTAAATTTTACATTGACCTATGGTGATAATAATATATTATACGATAATTTTTTCCCATAAATAATGGCTTAGAATAGTTATTCCATGCAATTTCAATGACAATAGAGGTAATACAACTATAACGTAAATGAATACCTTTTTGATTTATTATTTGCATCTATTCCTTCAGTGGCTGAAGCCCTGTAAGCCAAATTGAAAGGTATATTGTAAATACTTATAATTTGTGTGCAATTGTAAAATAATATTATAATAATCAATTTTTAGATGCTTACCTTTTCCTTGTTGTAGCTGTGTCATTTTTTGGAGATTCAGCTTTAGTTTATTGTTCTACCTTTGATGACATGTGTTGTAAGTTCATGGAGGCAAAATGTAAATGAAGCATTTTGGAATTATGAATTACTAATGTAGATATGATTTATTTGTATGTGAACTATTTATGTTCAATGTAATTGAAAATGTATTGTGGTCAGTCCAATATGCATAAAACATAGTCAATTATATTTTTTCTTTTTTGATATTTGTCCACATGTGGTCTATTATTGTACCTACCTCTATTGTTTCTAGACTTGGGAGTAGAAACAAATTGTGGTTTGTCATGAATTAATGCAATTTTTGTTGGGTACATTTGTTTTATGCCATGTCAATGTTGAAATCACCAACTATGATGATTTTCATGTTTGGTTTTAAATTCAATGTGATTTTATGTACAAATGTTAAAAAGGTTTGAAAGAGGGATCTTGGCACCAAATAGACATTTGATATTCTTATAGACATACGTTCAAAAAAAATTCAATGGTAATTGTTTCTATGTTCTCTATTATAAATGTTTCAATGCTTTGTAGTGAATTCAATTTCTTATAGCATGTCAATAGACCATGAATATTCATTGTAGCAAAACAATTGAAGTTGTTAGTGAGTAAATTCATCTTTGGGCCTATCATCATTTGAGTTTATTATAGGCATAAAATAGTTGCTTCCATGATTTGGTGGTCATTTAGTATATTTTCTAAGTACAGTTGTAAGCTCCTAGTTTTCAAAGAGCATATTATGAATCAATTACAAGTTTATCTAGTAAGATCATATAGAAATTTCCATTTTGCATTGTTTACAAACCTTTGCATTTCACTTCGAACATCATCTGAGACTATGGAATTTTGCTTGGTTAGTCTTTCAAAAAGGTACAATGAGTCAATGGTTTTCACTCTAGATAGTGAAATATAAATAAACTCATGGTGGTTTATTCCAAGGGGGTCAAAATCCAAAGCATTAATTGTTAGCTCTTGTGACCTATAAATTATTCTTGCACATGCAATTGTATAGGGAATTGCTCTCGCATTATTGCTTTCATTTTTCCATTTATTCTTTTTCTAACTCTTGTTATAGGAGTCCACAATTTGTTTGTTTTTGTATTATTGTAGTCACTTAAACTTGTACCCCTTGAGGAGATGACAAGTCTCTCCTCAATCATGTGGCACAATGGAACCACCTCAGGGTTATGGGTGAACCAAGTTTGAGGTGGATCTCTATATTTAGGGCTAGTTCCCCTTGATGTACCACTTTGATCAAACTACTACCAATTCTTTCGGGGATGAAATGGGATAAGTATAATTGAAATTAAATATACTCTAAGGGAGGTGATACACCAAATATTTTGTCTACTTATAGCATTTAACATGCAATTGGAACCAAAAGAAGCCTATATATACACTTCATTCAATAACAAATTTCTCTTCCACATCAATGTTTCAAGCATGGGGTATTGAAGAGAGCCTAGGATAGGAAGACTTAGATAATAGGCCTTCTAGAAACACTATTGAATATACTACTCACTACACCTATAATCCACATTAGACACTTTTTGTTGACCTGCAAAAGAGAGATCTCAAACTACACAAGGCACTAGGAAGGATAACATGTGAAGTTAAGGAAAACTACACTTACACAAGACCAATGACCATTAAATGTACTTAGTGAAATCTTGAACAAGGTAAAATAAACTATCTTTTTTATCTCAAGGCAAAAATTTGGTAGGGATTTACCATATCCATGTGGAGAGATCCCTATAATAGCCAAAAAGTCTAAAATTTATAGTAATTATGAGAGGAGGGAGAGAAAGGGAAGTTCAAAAGTCACTAAGTCACTTTTAAAGAAATGATAAGGAGTTACATTATCATGGAATATTTAATGAGATAGGTCCTAAAATGATATAAAATAAAAATGTCCCTCAAACTTGTTTAACTCCTCCATATGTGGTGTAGATTCCCTTGTGCTTATATAAGAAACTACCCTCAAGATTTGCCTTAACAAAACTACCTCACCACTACATAGGGTAAGGTATTATGATTAATATGAAAGGGAGGGGTTACTAAAAATCCCCTACATGCATTGCAATAGTTCCTAATCATCCACATTCTTCTATCCATGAGCAATCATCTCAAATAGTTACAAAATGACTCCTTCTCATGTACCTCTCACACTTGGCACCCAAAACCTTTCCAATTATATAATATAATCCATGCACAAGGAGGTAATACACTTTTCAAGAGTATCCAAGTCATTAGGTTCATCAAACAAGCCTTAAAAGGCTTCCTAATTAGAGTTTCACCATTTTTCACTAAGCATTCACTATCTGCCCACTAGACTAGTTGAGATGAAAGAGGTAGAAAAAAAACTTAGGATATTAGATGGTTAAAATATGGACATGAGGACCTATAAAAATTCCCATTGTCTCTCCTAAAATTAGTTTAATCATTTAAAACTACTCCATGCTCGCAAAACATAGAAAATTTTCAAAGAAAGCCCTGCTAGCCCCAATCCGTATAGGTAGGGTACACCTCAGTTACATGAAAAATGACCCTAGCGAGTCCTATACATCTCCAAGTTTGTTTCATATCATTTTCACCCCATCTAGATACTTCAATTTTCTTCTTTCCCCAATCGGGTCCTTAGGAGGGTTTGTAAGCGTTCTCAAGTATTTTTAGGTCTTCGACTTCTTTCATATAATTGGCATGCTAAAACTTTGAAATAATTCCACTTTTGTCTTCTTAGGGATCCTCCCTAATTTTGGTTGAATATTTTGTCGATGAACATGCTGATAAACAAAATAGGTCTAATCAGCCAAAGTAGGAAGATTAGTCATCCAAATATGTAGGTTCACCACATCAGAAGGGGACTGATCTCTTCTCTCATCAAGGGGAGGTTCCTTATAGATAAGCTATATATATATATAGAAAATAATACTCAGGGGTAGGACAAAACATCCATCTCTCTTTTTTCAGAGATGATGCGTGCGGATCAAAGGAAAAACTCAAAGGAAATGACAGACAGCACTCCTCTTCTTTCAGAAGTACTATTCAGCTAGCCACAAGAGTACTCCTGGTAGTAACAAAAAAATATAACAAAGGATGTAATAACTAATAAATCGAGATGCAGCACAAAGTCTCCACCTGAATTGCTCAAGAGTAAGATACGAAGGACAATGAGGGCACAAAGTCATCCCAAGGTCCTTTACAAAAAAATGAAAAGAAAACACACTAAAGGCAATTATGGGGGCACAAAGTCTCTCCACACTTGACTCTTTAGGACACCTTCCTAATTCTTGTCACTAATTTTGCTTGTTGAATTAAAGGAACATAAAATATATTGATGAAAAAGACATAAAAATAGTTTCCTCAACAACAAAGATATTACAGCACAAAGTCTGAAAAGTCACTTTCTTATTCCAGTAACAAAATATGATCAACAACCTGAGCTCGAAGTCTCAGTAATGCCTTACAATTTGGGCAGAGTTTCATTCTCATTTTCAAAAAAGAGATCCTTTTTACAATCGAAGAGAGTCCCTTATATACCCTCTTCAAGAAGGACTTAGGAACAGTCACATCATGTTGCATTGAAATCTGTTAAGAAGGCAGGCTGGAACTTAGGGGCATCTACCCATTTGCTTTTCTCAATGTAGAGAAACAAGTCATGCTATTGAAAGTTTACATCTTTCAATGTCCACCTAGTGATCTGATCCTTCTTCATCATTCCTCCTTTTATGGTTATTTGAATCGGGTCCTAGATTCAATTCAATGCTCTGTTCCTTAGTCACTTTGTACTGGTCTTTGGAGAGTTAAGCGAATGATGACACATGGCACGTTCTACTTTCTTTAGTAGCTCACTGGGGGTCGACTACGCTCTTTGCTCAAAACAATGAAGCTAAGGGAAGAGACTGTGGATATTGACACTTGGAGGCTTCTGACAAGCTTCAAGAAGGACACATGGCAATATCCACCAATTCATAGAAACAAAGTTTAGTGAGGCTGGACCGTCGACACTTGGTAGCATCCACGAGATTTTGTTGGGCTTTTGTCTTAGTCTGTTTGTTTTCCTTGGTCACTTTTTGCCATGGGAATTGCCTTCGCAAGGGCACTTGTGTCTTTGACTCTTGGGGCACTCCTTTGAACTTTGTTGCTTGAACCAACCATTGAACCAAGTTTTGGTTCAACGGTTCAAACGAAGCCTTGAACTGATTGATGAACCATTTGATTGAACCAAAGGATGAATCAAAGCATTGAACCACTTGATTGAACCCACCTTTGAACATTTTTATTTGAACCAAGGCATTGAACCAATCTCGAAAATGACCAAGTGTTAGAAATAGATTCTTTTGATTGAACCCACCTACAGAGTCCATAGATTTAAGCCTAAAAAATGAGGAATTTGAATGCCCAAGACAAATTTTGAAAAGGGAAGAGACAATTTTGGTCTGTAATACCAAAATAGTTCAAATGTTGTCCCAAAAATGAGTGATATTTTTGGGGGACAACAGCTGGCTCCAGTTGGGGAACTTCTGTCAATTGCAAAAAAATTTGAAAGGATCAAAATCCAAAATCTCCAGTGTCTTCAAGTATGCCATAGGGTTACGAATTCATGCTACCCAAAAATGAAAGGCATCAAAAATGGAAACAAACAAAACAAAACAAAATTAAAAACTATAAAAATATACATATATACATATGCAATGATCTAATACTTCAAGAATTGAAGTATTTCAGATGCTGCTTCTTGAGAGATAGTGAAAATAGTGCACCATCTTGGTAAACCAGCAAGAAGACATTTTGTCCCCAGAAATGGTGATGGGTGAATGGATCTCTCCACCAAGAAACCAATTTTCTATGTTTTCTTCTTGACCTTTTCTTCTTGTTGTTCTAAGGCAGGATGTGGTCTTCAAACCAGAAACCATAACTCCTTGCTCTCTTGGTGAAGGATTCCTTTGCCTGATTTTGATTTGTAGAAGCATGGTCAACCATCATAACTTGGTATTATGTTGGTCCACTCCAGCACATGATTTGATTGTCCATATCAAACTCCTAACAAACTATCAAATTAACATCTCCTTTGATGTGAAGGATTTTGACTTCTTCATCTTGAGCAATCTTCAATTTAAGCAACAGAGATTCACATCCAATTGTGTTGTTGGTGTTGATGACTTGCAAATTGCATGAAGGAAGAATATCTCCTTGAGGAGATATCAAAACAGTTCTAACTTCATCATTGGTGGAAGAATTGATGTCATCATCAGAAGCTGATCTCCTATCAGATTTCTCTTCATTAGAGATGGAAGATCCTTCTTTGTTTATACTGCATCCTACCAATTCTCTTGAAGTCTTGTTTGGATCAATTCCTAGATTGTCAGCTACAGGACTTTCATTTGTAGAAACATGAACATCCTCTATGGTAAAGAAATAATTACCCCTACCTGAAGACTCAGACAGAATTTGTGCTATAGGGGTTGATGTTTGGGTGACCATGTATTTTGTCTCAGACAGGTCTGCATCTGGTTCTCCATCAATGTCCAATTGCTCAGGATTGACTTGCAGGGATTCAAACTCAGTCATTTGAATTTTGGATTCCTTGACATGATCAATCATGTCAAATTAATGGAATGGATTTGGAAGAGAGGATGGGAGTTCATCCTTTTGATTTTCGAGAGGGGGAGGACTGGTTTGCGAAGCTGAAGTAGAAGGTACAGAGATGTTCGATGTACTTACTTCTTTGGTAATCATCGAGTCCTTTGATTGAAAAGGAAGAGGGGTTCTCTACTCAGCAATTAAAATTATTGGTTGGGGTCACTCCTCTATCTTCTCTTTGTCGGCATGCTGGGCTAACTAATTTTGAGACTGGGTGAATATTGTGTATGATCATTTGATTGCTTCACCTTCACTTTTGGGTTCATCTTGGTAATTCAAGAAACCAATGGGAGTCACCAGCTGATTCTTCTAGATCCTCTTTGAAGAGATCAGCACCATTTTCTTGCTCTAACTTAGGTTGGAAATAGGAAACATGCTTTGTTTCCAGATATCCAACTATCGAGTTTGTTGGAGGTGCTTCAAGGGCAGGATTCCTTTATGGAGGAAGAAGATGTTTTTGTTGCCCTTGACTTCTATCAGTGTTGCCTTGATATGGTTGATTAGGGAATGTCCTCCTTGGTATATCTTTATATAGAGGAGTAGAAGACATACTTTTTTCCATTTGCCTTTTCAAGGCTAGCAATTCATTTGCCAGCTTTTGTACCATTGGGTCAATGGTGACTGTGGGTGAGTATTCAAAAGATGAAGAGGGTTTAGCTCTATTAGGATCTCTCCTTATCTTTCCTGCCAAGATAAGGTCATCTTCTAACTAAGTAGCCAAGTCTTGAGCAGCTTCAAGCTCTATGTGTCTAGCCTGTCTCAACAGTAAACTCACTTCAGGCAGTTGTGAGTTGATGAAGAAACACATGAGATTCTGAGGTGTCGGCTGGGCGATCATGGGAATCATATGCCTCAGCTTGTTGAACCTAGAAATGAAGTCCCTCATAGGTTCATGGGGCTCCTTCTTCATCTAAGTGAGCTGGGCCAACAAGGCATGTGCATCTTTTGCGGGCTTGAACCTTGCTTTGAACTTGGCTTTAAGTGTATTCCAATCAGTCACTGATCCAGCTTGTAGATGGTAAAACCAGTCTGCAGCAGCACCTTGTAGTGTCTCCACAAAAAGCCTGACTGCCACGTCTTCAAATTCCACCCCTATCACACCACAGGCTATGGTGAAGGCTGCAATGTGTTCATCAAGATGGCCTCTTCCATCACCAAAGAATTTGGGAAATTCTTCCTTAAACTGAGTGGTAGCTCATGCAGGGGTGGAGTTAGATTAAGTGGGCCAAATGAGTTACCTCAGGGCCTCGAATTGTCATGATCATATTATGAACAATAGGGATAACACATTGGAGTGGAGTTTCCAGATTATAGGACAAAAATGTAAAAGAAACTGGCCTTGCTTCAATTTAAAGCTTGAGGCTTCAAACTGCGCTTTCTTTCCCAGCATCTCTGGTTTTGCAGACCAGATAATATAATGGAGATGGATGAAAATGGTAAGGCTATAAATGGATAATGGGTAAGACCTAGATGGGAGTCACCAAACTCTATAATGGATAAGGGAAGGAACTGCTTCAATCTGAAACTTGAGGCTTCAGACTGCATGTTCATTCTCCAGCAGAGTCACCAAAAACTATTGGTTAAATATTTTTTCAATCAGCGTGCTAATAAACAAAATAGGTCTAATCAGACAAAGTAGGAAGATTAGTCATCCAAATGTGTAGGTTCACCACATCAGAAGGGGACTTATCTCTCCTCTCATCAAGGGGAGTTTCCCTATAGATAAGCTATATATATATATATATATATATATATATATAGAAAATAATACTCAGGGGTAGGACAAACCATCCATCTATCTTTTTTTAGAGATGATGCATGCAGATCAAAGGAAAAACTCAAAGGAAATGACAGACATCACTCCTCTTCTTTCAAAAGTACTATTCATCTAGCCACAAGAGTACTCTTGGTAGTAACAACAAAATGTAACAAAGGATGTAATAACCAACAAATTGAGATGCAGCACAAAGTCTCCACCTGAATTGCTTAAGAGTAAGATACTTGGAGGCTTCTGATAAGCTTCAAGAGGGACACATGGCAATATCTACCAATTCATAGAAACAAAGTTTAGTGAGGCTCGACCGTCGACACTTGGTAGCATCTACAGGATTCTGTTGGGCTTTTGTCTCGGTCTGTTTGTTTGCCTTGGTCACTTTTTGCCACAGGAATTCCCTTCACAAGGGCACTTGTGTCTTTGACTCTTGTGGCACTCCTTTGAACTTTGTCGCTTGAACCAACTGTTGAACCAAGTTTTGGTTCAATGGTTCAAATGAAGCCTTAAACCGATGGATGAACCGTTTGATTGAACCAAAGGATGAATCAAAGCGTTGAACTGCTTGATTGAACCAAAGGATGAATCAAAGCGTTGAACCGCTTGATTGAACCCACCTTTGAACATTTTTGTTTGAACCAAGGCACTGAACCAATCCCAAAAATGACCAAGTGTGAGAAACTAATTCTTTTGATTGAACCCACCTGCAAAGTCTGTAGATTTAAGCCTGAAAAATGATGAATTTGAATGCCCAAGACAAATTTTGAAAAGGGAAGAGACAATTTTGGTCTGTAAGACCAAAATAGTTCAAATGTTGTCCCAAAAATGAGTGATATTTTTGGTGGACAACACCTAACATATATAATCACCTCAGATTTCCATGTAAAGTGTCATGAGAGATACAAGCATCTCAAGTTGCCATTTGTGTCCTTTGCCATGCATTTTGTGAGGTCTGAGTGGTTTTTCAAGCCAAAAATGGCTTCCTAATAGTTTCCCATCAAAATTGAGAGTTTATAAACCTTTTTTCACATCCTAGTAACATTATTCAATAGGTATTAGTGGTCATCTGGTCCTAAAAGTGATAGGACTCCTCTCTAGGTACTAGGCCTAGACTAAGCTTACCAGACCTTACCTGCAACTTTGTAGCTCAGACCTTGTTCATGGCCCTTAATATATATCATATAGAAAAGACACATTATTTATTCCTCCATAATCATTCTCAAAATCATTATAATGTTTTCCAAAGTTTGAAATTGGAAGTGACCCTTCATTTGGGGCTTGGTTTGCACTTTGCCTAGCTACCCTGCATACAAGCCTTCTTGTCCAGACCATCATGTCTAGTTTAAAACCATCCTACTTGGTTCCTCATGTTTATCTATTTTTGTCCCATATATACAAACCATAAAGGATCTCTGATGATTTTGGTCCACCATTTCATCTTTTTCCCTCAAAACTACCCCTTTATGCAAGGCAAAAGTGACCTACCTCTGAGACAAAATAGAGGCATGTTCCCTTTTTTTTATCAAAAAAAACTATTTTAAGGTGTTATACAGGTCATATTGGTTATCCATAACAAATTTTATCTCCTAGTGATGATTTTAGATGCCTTATCCTACCTAATTACCTAAGCAGACTTTTAGGTGCAGGACTGTATAGAGTACCTTAAGAGCTGACTATGTTTGCTTGCTTTTAGAGCTCTCTTGACCTTGTTTTCATGGTTTAATTATATATGAATGTTTATTTTCATTAAATTAATGTGTTACAATTCCTATTAAACACCTTTATCACTCAAGTACCTTGCATGTTCTCACTTGACCTTCATTATCTTGACCCCTGTTGACTAAGAAAAACCTACCTGTAGCTAATTCCTTCACCATGGGACATTATTTTAGATGATTGGTATCTTAATTTAGATCATAATGTTTATATAATGGATAGGTATCCTAAAATTTACCTATCAATGGTTTTGAACATCAACTAGGCATGAAGGTTATGGTTTTTGTTCCATACCCTGCTGTAGGACTAAAACAACCTTCCATTTTCATCCCTGTAGGTGTTAAGGGCCATGTTTGACTTTGAAATCAGTGTTTTAAACCTCCTCTTGGTTATCTATCAGTGCTTTGGGGTACCTTAATTAAAATCCATGACATATTCATGCTAAGGACACTACCCCTTAGCTTACTAACTTTCTAACTGAGACAAACCCTCAAGACCCTACCTATAGGTCACCCTGGGCTCATTTAGATTATGGTTATGATGTTGAGAAGCTCCATTTTCATCTATTGAAGTCACATGTCCCTTATTTAGACCTGTATTTAGTTTGTGTATATCATGAATGGGCCAAAATAACATCTTGGTGCTCAAAAAGGTCACTGCCCTACTGTAGGTGTTGGTTTAAGCTTGTGTACCGACTAGGAACTTGAACATGAACTAAGGTTAGGCAAATTATCTTCTTGGAATGGAATTTGAGATTTAAAATTTTCCTTATCCATCATCAAAACTATCCAAACATGAAGCCTTGGTTGAAAATGGTCTTTTTGAGTCTCAGCCTTCTAGATGTTACTGAGTGTTCTTAGTGTGTTTGAGCATGACTTTGAGCTTCTTGAACATCCCTATCCACTTGTTCTCATCCTTTCAAACTTGGCACACTTATTGTCCATACTAGGATATACAAGGCTAATGTATAAGGAGTGACCAAAGATCAATATGACATGGTTATAGAATCATTATAAAAAAGCTAGGAGCTTTATTTTGATAGAAAAGGGATCAAGGTTATGAGTCTCAACCTTATCATCCTTGAAGATGGCCTTCATTCCTTATGCAATAATTCACCTTTATCAACAAGTATACCATGCTAACCCATAACCTCAATGCAAAATATGATCCTCCAATGTTATAAATTCTCCATGATACCTCTGCATCATCTACTCAACCCACCTTTAGGTGTGCATACAACTCTAAAGGCTAATAATGAGGAAAAGCATAGAGATTTAAGCATTGCTTTGACATTTTATGGGTTCAATACTTACCCCAATGCCTTCAAATGCATATTCATAGATTAAAACGCTTGAATCAACATCCCATGCCTCCATCAATGTGGAAAACACCTTCAAGTCACCTGAGATAGCTATAAGTGTGGGAGGACCAGTTTGCAAGCACAAGCAAACCTAGAAGAGACTTGTTGAGTTCATGAAACTCCAAAACCAATAATTTGGTGGAAAAACCTATGGAAAGGACCTAAGGAAAATAGGAAACCATAAACACCATCAAACTAAAACAAAAGTTCCTGAAACAAACTCAAACAGTGACCCCTCTTGGATGAAGAAGCATAAAATGTTGCCTAAGGTTTTAATGATGGTTCATAAATATAGAGCCATGAAACTGAAAATAGTTTCCATGAAAATTAATCTAACTTAGTTTACTTTCAACTCCCAAAATCATTCCTCTCAAATCCAACTGTACAGTCCACACTAAGCATTTGAAATTGACCTTTCTTGGCTTGCAAGGACAAGAAAGAAGAAACAAAAGCAAATAATGAACTTTATTATGAAATATCTGCACACCAGGTATGAAAAAAAGTTTAGGGAGGTGAAGAGACACTATCCCACATTTTTTGTTGAAGGTGGACTTCCCAAGTCCGTACAAGTGCCATTAATGGCCTATTTTCAAGGAGAAACTACCTCTTTATGCATGAAAAGTATTATTTAACTGACATATAACTTATAAATGGCATGATATAACCTCTTCCACATTTAAATTCACCTTTTTGACTAATATGCTTCCTTGAAAGTCCATACAAGTCATTTAATGAGCTAGAAATATGCCAAAATGAAACTTTTTACACATAAGACATGGTAAAGGAAAAAATCAAGACTTATAAACACCTTAAAACATATAAATTACCATATTAGGATATTTCCAATATAATTTGAGATTTTGACCATGTTTGACTAAGGTTGACTTTGGTTGACTAGACTAGCACAAGGAAGATAGACTTAAACCAAGGCTGGAGCAAGGATGGGTAAGATATTTAGACCAACATGAGACCCCTGTAAGACATATTTAAACATATAAAAAATTTATAAATGTATGGGTTGACCTAATTTGGCTAAAATTCAAAATTGGTCAACAATTTTGGTAATTCTTAGAGGTAACATGCTTGCCTATGTTTAAGGACCAGTAGCCTTATCCCATCCATTGGGAAAAGTGAGTAAAATAAATTCTAAAACAATGGGATCAGACCTTGACTTGACTAAAAATATAGTTTATTGACCTCAAAACACACAAAGGAAAGATAACACACAACAAGACTAAGTAAACACACAAAGCAAAGGCACACTTGTGCTACTAAGCACTTAGGGAACACAAGACACAACATCAAGCAAACTAATCATGTAAATTCAATTTAAACATACCTCCCTTCCTAGATTAAAATTGATATACCTTTAATCTACCTCCTCATGAGATGAATGAGGATGCCAAGCATGTTTCCTTTTGGATTTAGTGCTAGATGACCCATGTTTCCTTTTCGCTCCTTGGCTTGGCATGTCATTTAATAGATTCATCTCCCACAAACCTCCAAGGTAGATTAAGTCTTCTTGACCTTGGAAACATGCCTCATACTACTGTACTTTTGTCTCATTATGGTAGATTTGCATATCTATGAAGGGTATAACCTCTTGTAAGTCTATACCTTCTTGAAAGACCTCATTATCCTTCTCATTTGTTACAAACTCTTCAAAGCCTTCAAGAAGTGTTGTATCATATATCTCTATCAATGTTTCTTGTTCAAACTCCATCTTAGTGTTGGTAGGAGCAAATTCACATGAGGTTATAAGAATCAAACTTCAAACCTTCTTCAAAAGACTCATAGTCATCATAAATTGCTCTATCATGGTTTGGAGTATTTTAATGATGATGTCTTTCAACACATGTTTGTTCCTCAACATCTTAGGTTTATGTTCGTAGGATTTTTTTCTTTTCATTATCCTCATATTCTTTTAACATTTTCATATATGTGTGCCACATGTCTTCTTCTTGAAACACATCATCTTGTTTACCATGGCTTGTAGTGAGCTCCAAAGGACTTGTAGGCCCCATGAAACCTTCAAAGTCATTACAAATGTCCTCAAATATCTACCACAATTCATCATCTACTTTTTGGTTAGCATCATGAAGGTGAAAAACAAGATAAACTTATTGCTCTTTGTAATCCAAAAAAAAAAAAACTCCTTTGAAGCTTATTATTCAACATAAGGAGTGTCATCTTCATTACCATTACAATTAGAAGTTTATTCACAAGGAGTTAGCTCTTCCTCATAATTAATCCAATATTAAATCTCTATCTCCTTCTTTGTCTTTGATCCAAAACTTAGAAGCTTTGGTTGAAAGATAATTCAATAAAAAAGAACAACACAATTATAATAATGATATCTCTAAGAAGAGATGTTTTATTACTCAAAATTGCAGATACAACATATGCCTATCTCTGGGAAGAGATGTCGCATTTCCATTTCAAGTTACATCTTCATTTATACACATTTTTAAAGTAGGAGTAATATGTGAAAGGTCACCAATCTCGAGGGATATCAAGTGGTTTGACTTCCATGATTTACAACAATACAGAATTCGAGGAGTTACTATTTTTAAAAACTTACTATTTTTAGACTACACTACTAAAATTAAAATTTATGGAACTTCCATTTGGTTTTCTAGGGTAAAAACCCGCTGCTAAAATATTTGTGCCATCTCATGATGTTCCCCTCATTCTTAGCTTTCCAATGGTTGAAATAGGGAGTCAAACGGAGCTATGGTGCAAAAGTTATGGTTCCCAAAAGTTTTGCCACCAATTGGTGTAGAACCATCAACTGAATTGTTACCTAAAATATTGCTTGCATCACTCTTAGTGGTGTCAATACTAGGGATCTCAAAATTAGGAAGTTTATCCCAAGAATTCTCCCAAGGAGCAATTCAATCTTCACCATTAGAAGGGAAAAATGGATCAGTTAGAGGAGGTGCAAAGATAGGTTCAATGGATTCTTGAGGAGGGGGGGGGGGAGGATTTGATAAGTTTCAAATTTCTCTTAACTTCCAATTTCTCCACATAAACATATTTTTTTCTTATTTTCACAAGTTATCACTACTTATTTCCATCTTGGGAAGGTAGGCTTAGAGAATTCTCCATGGGGTTGAGATGCAAATGGAGGGGTAAATTATAGACTTAAGAAACTTGGGGTTTCTTTGAGTTTGGTATCTTGTCTCCCACTTGGGAAAGTAGGCTTAGGAACCTATCCATTTTTTTCTGACATGATGGATTGCCTTAAAATCTGATTGGCCAATTCAATCTTCTTATCAATATGGGTCTCAAAATGCAAACCTCTTTTCTCAAAAACTTCTTCAAATAAATCAACCTGCTCAATAGTGATGTCCTCCTTCCTTTGGCTGCTCTCTTGAATGGACATCTAATAAGGGAAATTTGTGTAATTCATGAAGTACTTGGGGCATTTTGAAACATGAATGGATTACCATCTTGAGTGGGAAAATTTGACACACTTGGAAGGTTGATGTGGGGTATATTGGGGCTGCCAAGATTGAGCTGGTTCATGAACTCTCAACCTCTCTTCTAGGTGTAGAACTAAGCCATAAACATCAAGCATCTCATTGGTAAAACCTTTCCAATTATCCCTCTTTATAGTCATCCATTCTTGTTGACTTTATCCAAAGCATTTCTCATAATCTTGATACAATCACTAGGGATGATTTGACTACAACCATTTCTAGTATCAAGGTCTTTGTAGCCAATGAGAGTCTTCTTGAAACTTGCAATGGACTGACTTGGAGAGGAACTAGGTAGACTAGGTCAATCACAATCTTGATAGGGCTCATCATAGGAAACATATCATTGATAGGGATCATGACAAGATTGGCCAAGGACTTGTTCATATTGAGAGGGAATGGGAAAAGAAGGGTATGTCTCCCCAACTTGTGTTAAGACAAAATCAACATTAAAATTCTTCACGAATCACTCATGAGAAGTGTATAGAATAAGAAAACAACTTAAATTAGAGTACTTGAACTTATTAACTAGTATATTTATGCTTGGAGTTGCCATTGGTGCTTAGTGAAATTACCTCCAAAGGTTGACATCTTGAGGATAACACCAAAACTCCTCAAATTCTTGGAACAAGAGTCCCATCAGGCATGCCATAAATTGTTTTCACTTGAAATTTCAACCCTTGAAGAGATGAAAATTCTCTCCTCATTCAAGTGGCACAATGTAACAACCTCAGGGCTGTGGGTGACCCTTTGAGGTAGACCTCTATATTTGGGGCTAGTTCCAATTAATGTACCACCTTGATCAAACTACTACTAACTCTTGGGAGATGAAAAGGGAGAAGGATAACTGAAAGTAAATCTACTCTATGGTAGGTGAAATACCAAATATTTTTTCCACTCACACCATTTAACATGCACTTGGATCCAAAAGAAGCCTATACATAACTTCATTCAATGACAATTTTCTCTTCCACATCAATGTTTCAAGCATGGGGTCTTGAAGAGAGCCTAGGACAGGACTTAGATAGTATGCCTTCTAGAAACACTATTGAATATACTACTCACTACACTTGTAATCCACATTAGACACTTCTCACTGACTTACAAAAGAGAGATCTCAAACTACACAAGGCAGTAGGAAGGATAACATGTGAAGGTAAGGAAAACTACAATTGCATAAGACCAATAACCCTTACATGCACTTAGTGAAATATTGAATGAGGTAAAAAAAAACTATCTTTATTATCTCAAGGAAAAAATTTGGTAGGGCTTTGCCATACCTAGGTGGAAAGATCCCTACAATAGCCATAAAGGCTAGAATTTATAGCAATTGTGAGAGTAGGGAGAGAAAGGGAAGCTTAAGAGTCACTAAGACACTTGTCAAGAAATGAGGAGTTACATTAGCATGGGATCAATAATTAGATAGGTCTTGAATGGAAATTAAGGATAAATGTCCCTCAAACTTGTTTAACTCCTTATGTGGCATAGATTCCCTTATACTTGCATAAAAAACTACCCTCATGATTTGCCTTCACAAAACTACCTCACCACTACATAGGGTCAGGCATGATAATTAATATAAAAGATAGGGTTTACTGAAAATTCCCTACATGCATTGGAATGGTTTTTAATCATTCACATTCTTCTATCCATGAATAATCATCTCAAATAATTACAAAATGACTCCTTCTCATGCACCTCTCACACTTGTCACCTAAAACCTTTCCAATTCTAAAATATGGTCCATGCACAAGTAGATATGACAATTTTCAATAGTGTCCAAGTCATTAGGTTCATCAAACAAGCCTTAAAAGGCTTCCCAATTGGATTTTCACCATTTTTCACTAAGTATTCACTATCTGCCCACTAGACTAGGTGAGATGAAAGAGGTAGAAGATACACTTACAAGATTGGATGGTTCAAACTATGGACATGAGGACTTATAATAAGTCTTAGTCTCTCTCCCAAAAGTGGTTGCATCTTTTGAAAATTCTCCATGCCTACAAAATGAAAAAAATTGTCATAAAAATCCCTATTAAACCCCATCTGTAGAGGTAGGGTACACCTCAATTGCATGTAAAAGGACCCTAAGGATTCCTCTACATCTCCAAGTTGTTTTCATGGAATTTCCACCCCATCTATATATTTCAATTTTATTTTTTCCCCAATCAAGTCCTTAGGAGGGTTTGTAAGGGTTTTGAAGTGCTTTTAGGTCTTAGTCTTATTTCATAGAATTGGCACATTGAAAATTTTAAATACTTCCACTTGTGTCTTCTTAGGTATCTTCCCTAACATATCTAATCATCTCAACTTTCCATACAAAGTTTCATGAGAGATACAAGCATGTCAAGTTGTCATTCGTGTCTTTTTTCATGCATTCTATGAGGTTTAAGTAATTTTTCAAGCCAAAAATGGCTTCCTGATAGTTTCCCTTATAAAATGAGAATCTATACACCTGTTTTCACATCCAAACAACATGACTCAATAGGTCTTAGTGGTCATCTGGTTCCAAAAGTGACAAGACTCCTCTCTAGGTACTAGGCCTTACATGCAACTTTGTAGCTCAGACCCTGTTAATGGCCCTCCATATCTTTGGGATGGCTTATAAACCTTATTTATTCATCCATAATCATGTTCCAAATCATTATAATGTTTTCCAAAGCCTTCTTGTCCAGACCACCCTATCTAGTTTAAAACCTTCTTACATATTTATTCATGTTTATTTGGGTGTGTTCTAGATATACAAACCATCTTGAAGTATATTTGATAATTCTGGTCCATCATTTCATCTTTTTCCCTCAAAACAACCCTTTTATGCAAGGCAAAAGTGCCCTAACTTTGAGATAGAACAAAGGCATGTTCAATTATTTTTTTCTCAAAAAAAATATTTTAATGTTTTATACAGGGAATAATGGTTCTTCATACCAAATTTGAGCTCATGGTGATGCGTTTAGACCCCTTATCCTTCCCAATTCCCTAGGCAAATTTTAGGTACATGACTATGCAGGGTACCTTAAGAGTTGACTACATTTGCTTGCTTTTAGAGCTATCTTGACCTTATTGTCATGGTGTAAGTGTCGATAAATGTCTATATCCATTAAATGAAGTTATTACATCTCTTATTCAACACCTTGATCACTCAAGGACCTTACATGTTTTCACTTGACCTTCATTATCTTGACCATTATTGACTGAGATAAACCTACCTGTAGTTGATTCCTTCATCATGGGGCATTGTTTTCGATGATTGGTTTATTAATTTAGCTCATAATGTTTACATAATGCATAGGTATCCTAAAATTTACCTATAAACTTTCTTGGTCATCAAATAGGCATGAAGGTTAGGGTCTTTGTTCCATACCCTACTATAGGACTGAGACAACCCTACATTTTCATCCCTGTAGGTGTTAAGGGAATGTTTTAACTTTGAAAACAATGTTTAAAACCTGATCTTGGTGATCTATCAATGTTTTGTGCTACCTTTCTTAAAATCCATGTCTTATTCATGCTAAAGACACTATCCCTCAGCTTAGTAACTTTCTGACTGAGAGAAACCCTCAAGACCCTATTTACAGGTCACCATGGGCTCATCTAAATGATGGTTATGATGTTGAGAAGCTCCATTTGCATCTATTGAAGTCACATATCCCTTATTTACACTTCAATTTAGTTTGTATGTATCATGAATGGGTCAAAATAATATCTTGGCACTTAAAAAGGTCACTACCCTACTGTAGGTGTTGGTTTAAGCTTGTGTACAGACTGGGAACTTGAACATGAACTAAGGTTAGGCAAATTATCTTCTTGGAATGGAATTTGAGCTTTCCAATGCTATTTATCTACCATCAAAACTATCCAAACATGAAGAATGGTTTGAAATTGAAGCATTGGTTGAAAATGGTCTTTTTGAGTCTCAGCCTTGTAGATGTTACTGTGTGTTCTTAGTGTGTTTGAGCATGAGTTTGAACCTCTTGAACACCCCTCTCCACTTGTTCTCATCCTTTCAAACTTGGCATATTTATTGTCCATATTAGGAGCTACAAGGCTAATATACAAGGAGTGACCAAAGATCAATATGACATGGTTAAAAAATCATTCTCAAAAATCTAGGAGCTTTATTTTGATAGAAAAGGGATCAAGGTTTTGAGTCTCAATCTTATCATCCTTGAAGATGACCTTCATTCCTCATGTATAAATTCACCTATACCCATAAGTCTATCATGCTAACCCATAACCTCCAGGAAAAAGGTACTCCTCCAATGTTAGAAATTCTCCATGAGACCTTTGCACCATTTGCTCAGGCCACCTGTAGATGTGCATATAACTGCGAAGGCTAATAGTGAGGAGAAGAATAGAGATTTGAGCATTATTTTGACATTTTATGGGTTCAATACTTTCCCCAATACCTTAAAATGCATCTTAATATATTAAAACACCTAAAGCAACATGCCATGCCTCCACCAATGTGGAAAATACCTTCAAGGTACCTGAGATAGCTGTAAGTGTGGGAGGACCAGTTTGTAAGCACAAACAAGCCTAGAAGATACTTGTTGAGTTTATGAAACTCCAAAACCAAGAATTTAGTAGGAAAACATATGTAAATTACCTGAGGAACATAGGAAACCATCAACATCATCAAACCAAAAAAAAAAAATCCTAAAACAAACACAAACAGGGGCCAATTCTTGGATGAAGAAGCATAAAAAGTTGTAGGAGGTTTTAGTGATGGTTCATATATATGGGAATATGAAACTAAAACTTTTTTCCATAAAAATGAAGCTAACTCAGAGTAATTTCAACCCCCAAAATCATTCCTCTCAACTCCAACAGTACAGCCCACACCAAGCATTTTAAATTGACCTTTCTTGGTTTGCAAGGACAAGAAAGAAGAAATAAAATAAAATAATGAACTTTATGATGAAATATATTTGCACCAGGTGTGTAAAATATTTTATGGAAGTGAAGAGACACTATCCCATAGTTTGTTTTGAAGGTGGACTTCCCATGTCCGTACAAGTGTCATTAATGTTGTATTTTCAAGGATAAACTACCTCTTTCTGTATGAAATTAATTTTTGAATTGACATATAATTGATAACTTACATACTATGACATATCCCACATTTAAAATCACCTTTGTGACAAAAATATTTCCTTAAAAGTCCGTACAAGTCATTTAATGAGCTAGAAATATGCCAAAATGATACTTTTTGCACATAAGACATGGTAAAGGACAAAATCAAGACTTAAAAACACCTTTAAAAATATAAATGACCACATTATGATATTTTCAATATAATTTGAGCTTTTGACCATGTTTGACTAGGGTTGACTTTGGTTGACTAGACTAGCAGAAGGAAAATAAGCTTAAACCAAAGTTGGAGCAGTGATAGGTAAGGTATTTAGACCAACATGAGAACCATATAGGACATATGAGAACCTATAAAATTTATATAAATCTAGGGGTTGACCTAATTTTATTAAAATTCAAATTTGGTCAACAGTTGTATAAGGAATCCATTGTTTACTATTTTAATTTGCCTACATTGGCATCATAGAATTATATCCATATAATTTCAGGTGATGTGCTTATGTAATATTGGAAAAATTAATCCATGCCATTGACTGAGCCATCTTCTGCATTGTAATTTCCTTTAGTTAGCTCAATTAGGATGTTTATTTTTAATGTTATTTTCTTTATGAAAATTGTTTTTTACTAAGTGTATAGTCCTTTTTAATTTCATCAATTTTTATGTGGTCAATTGCATTTAGTGTATATGTTTTTCCTTGCAAAACATTCAAAATTTTATTGTTATGAATCAACATCTTTGTTTCTATGAAATAGGTATGTATATGTTGGTTCATGTGGAGGACTTTTATGGTAGTGTCAATTTAAGTATTCAATGTCTATTGTTGTTGCATTGTTTGTTCTTATGTGATTTAGAATCAATGTGAATCGAATAAATAGTTGCCTCATTACTTGTTATAGTTGAAATCATTTTACATTTTCAATCCAAAATGTGTATGGTATTGTCTCACTTTGATTTGAGGTTCTTTGAATATCCAACTATCGAGAATAGGTTGTGTCTGGTATAAATCACCACAAAAAATGACATCTAGGTTTCTAAATGGCTTTGTCAATGTGTGTATGAATTCACATAACCTTTTGTCTATGTTATAAATCATTCAAATACCTATTAAAGATATCTCATCAATATTCATTACTCGAAATCGATCATATTTCTTGCTCACAACATCTAGAGTATTAAAATCCAGGGGAAGTATTTTTTTACATTTTGTATGGCAATTAAAAAATTGAGTGAGCAGTTGCACCATTTGCATTGTAGGCAGCTTTTCCAGTATATGCAATGATTATGCCTTTTGATTTTAAAGGGTCTCTATTAAGTTGTCTATTGTAGAAATGACATAGTGCTTTGTAAATTACTTTTGTCATATATGTCTTGCCTATTCCAGCTCCCCGTATTAGAAATAGGTCAATTATTTTATCAGGATAAATTTGTTTTCTTATTATAACATCTTTAACAATTTGTTATTGTTGAGAGTTAAAATGGTTTTGTGAATCAAAATAAGCATCTTTGGTTATTAAAATTGGTTGCCTAACTATTTTGAGTTTGATTGGTGGTCGAGTTTTTTTTTGGTGTTTTTTGTGATTTCATTCATATCAGCACCAATATCATATTCATCATTTGTAGCAAAACATTGATCACATTAATTACCATTTTCAATGTCAAATATCATTGTTTTTTATTTATAAATGTGCATATTAGTAATGTCAATGTCACCCCATTTTTTTGCAATTGTCCTATGAATTTGGCCTCTGTATTTTGTATGGTTTTGAAGTGTTTAAGGTAAGCTGCAAGCCATGTCTTAGAATGTTTTTTCAATGTTTCTTATGGTTATCGATATGGTATGAACAACACCATTTTCTCTTTACAATAGTTCTCAGGGTCTATGTGTTTGTTGTACCCCACATACCATATGATTTGTGGTTTTTGATGTCTCTTCGTATTTATACTTGTTTCTACATAGCATGCTACATATTTTCCTAAGCACACATATTCTAAATATTATGGTTTTCCATTGTATTTATATGTGACCAAAAAACACATTACATTTTGGGAGTCATCATGCTCATGTCCTAACAATTTAGGAATTTTCAAAATAAATGTTCTATTTGCCAATGGTAACATGTTTATAAAAATAGTTTTCTTAGAGCCATAATGCACTAGAAGTGATAGCACTATGTGTACTACTTGTCAACTAGACATTTATTGATAGTTAAGGAGGGTGTTACCAAGTTTTCATACAAATTGAAATTTAGTCTCATTTTTTTAAATCTTCTCAAACTTTCAAGAAAGCCATTGCTAGTTTACAATCCAACTTAGTCATTTAAGATTGTAGTACATTACAGCATAATATGCATCACTAATATATTGGATATCTGTATTTGTATACCAAAGCTTGGGAACACCAATTGTGAAAGCATTGGTCCACATGTTCACTAGGTGTTTTTTCAAAGTATAGGACATGTTGTAACTGATCGCAGTAGATTCATATAAATTTCCTTAATTAAGTTTTCATTATTTAAAAACATGTCAAATGTTATATTTTTGTCATACTTTTTATTTTCTAACAATTTCAAAAATGTTTTAGTAGCATTTATGATTTCCTATTGTCTATTTTTTAAAGGTTATAATATTACTGTTTCATCCATCAGAGGTATTGAGAATTTGAATATGTAGTATGACTTCTTGTACTTCTTACATGTTTTTTGATGCTGATGGGGTTTTCATTTGCATTAATGTTTCATATAGAAATGATGAATTGCAAGATATGAATTTTGTCACAAATGATTCAATTTCAACATTTGAACATTGGCCATAGATTAGTTGATTGTGTATCCAAATCATAAAGTGAACATGTTTATTTCCTCTATTTTGAAATTCTGCTACAAAAAAATAATCAACAATGTCTCCAAATATTTCTTTATTTTTTAACATCATCTTCTTAAATGCATTTATTTTGTGATTAAAATAATGACTGCAAATTACTAGATTCTTTCTTATCATCAAATAGAAATCATTTGAGCATATATTCTCATTGTGTTGGGATTTTTTTTTGCTATTCATACTACTTAATGCATTGCAAAGGAGGCTCCAAACATGATCTACACTCGTCATCATAATGAAAATTGTAGGTGACCCTAATTTCCATGTCATTACAAAGATGTTTTTTTTTATTTTTCCTAAATAGTCAAGTGATATCTGAACTATTTTCAAGCATCAAAAACCTATTGGATATTTCAAAATCTTTTCTAAATTTGTCTTTTTCTTAAAGTTTATTGCACATAATGTCTTCCCTTTCAATTCACCTTTTCTTATACATATCCATGTAGAACCTTAAACTTGTTTTATAATAATTTTAATTTCTTTGAAAAATAGATTTGTGATATGAATTACAATATCATTTTCCTGATGTAATAATTACCACTACACAATTTTATTGTAGTAAAAAGTTTTTGTAACATCATTTGGTCGAGCACAACCATAATATAAAGTTGAAAAGTTTATTTCTTCTGAGTACTTATCTTTGAAAATACCTAATGGCTTAAATCCTTCATATGGTACTATTTAAATAATTCTTTGCTCAAGTTCTTTCATTGAATGTGAATTTTCAAATCCATGAACAACTGATTCTATAATTGGTTCTAATTCAACTTCAATTGGATCCTGATCAATATCATCAACGTTTTGAATTTCTTTTGTTCTTTGGTCAATTTCATTCTAAAAGATATGTAGCCATTCCTTATTGATAGTGACTTCTTCTTGCATATACAAAGGCGTTTCTCAAAGATCAACTAATGCATTCATCACACATGCATGTCTAACATTTACATTTAAATATGTGATGTCACATTCTAATTTATGTTTAACTTTAATTATAATTGTTCGATTATCATTTTTTATTTTCCTATGTAATGATTTTTTAATACGATCAAAATTAACAGGCACATTAATAATTGTTCTAATAAGTCCTATTTGTGCTCATTTATATCTTAGTTTCCTTATTTGTACAAGGACATATGTATGAAAATTAGTCTTTCTTCTAAAAAACTTAATGTTTGAACTGCTTGTATTGGTTGATTTCTTTATATTTGAAAATGTGAGGCAAACATGGGCATTTTTTCATTTTAAGAGCTAAATTGCATTGTTTACATATGTTTCCTTCCAATTATTTTCTATTGAATTCTGATTCAGCATTTATCAAAGAGAAATTCTCAATAATAACATTGTCAAAGTCAATTACATCTTTACAAAAGTGTAAGCATTCACATAGACAACATGGATAAGTAGGTGTGTCATTAATTGATTGTAGATATGTTCTAATTATTTTTTTTACTTCATTAGTTTCTATTTTTATTTCATGCTCATTGTTTCTAAGTTTGTGTCTTCTTGATATCAAAAAATTTAATGATGTGCATTTTATAATTTTAGAATCCATTATCATTGGTGCTACATTCTCATGTGTTTTATTTATTATTGTTAGATCTATTGGCATGTTTCTAATGTTAATTTTTTATGGTGTCCTAGTGTTTTCTTGTGTCACATGCGATAAGATCTTTTGTTCTCAATTTTTTTTTTTTGCATCAAACGCAATGATGTTCATTATGTTATTAGTTATCCAATTCTTGTTTTTGTTTGTCATGTTGCTTTAATAGTATTTAGATTTTGCATTGGTTTGAAAATTGAGTTTATATTTGCTTGAATATATATATAGGTTTTCATTTGTCTATTTCATGTCCATTTCTTGAACGCATTTTTTTCAATGAATGGATAAATATGCTAGATCGATAAGATCCACTTACTTTTTCTTGGGTTTATTCCAATGGCTCATAGTGAATATGACTTGTTTCTATTTCAAATGTAATGACATTGTACATATGCTTTGAATTTGATCAATTACTATATACATTTGTCATCTTTCCAGTTATTTCTGACCATTTCTGGATCTTAACTTGTAGCATGTTTGAAAGCCATAGCAAACATATTTGTCTACCTTCTATTTGATCTTATTCATATGGTATTCCCAATATATCAATATATGATTTCTAATTTACAATGGTTTTACTTTTAGGTTTTATGAATTTCAATTTTCATGTTTCCAAGCATTCCATTGCATATTTGTCTACCATGAAAATCATATTTGAGAATAATTGGAAAATATAGCACCATAGTGATAACACATCAAAATCACCTTTCACTAGGTAACTTATTACATTAAACAAGATTTCTACACAATTGTCAACAAATGGACTTGTTATATGCAATTAGTACCTCTATATTTTATTTTCATTGCATTCCATTTGTCTCAAAGTTTCATACACACAATTGACAATCTGTGATGTATAGTTTGAGGAGTATAGCCTTGCATATTGGTTGTAAGCAATGGTTTATAGTGACCAAAAGTTGGATTCCTATCATGAAACAAGATGGAATATGCAAGAGTCAATGATTTTATGTTAAAATGCAAGTATTATCACTTCCACATTATATACCACAAGCAAATCTATATGTTTATCCACTGTGCAAGCCACTTAATGCAGAAAGTATCACCCCATAATCCCGATATACCTATAGTTGTGCTATTCGCAAAAATTCACATCCTCTCTAGGTATGCACTCTTGTCATATATGTCACGTAAATTGTATATCATGTCAAAATGCAACTCATATTCATATGACCATTGTGCACTTGGATTGAGATTATGTAAACATAATAAAAATAAATATATCATTCCATTCTACAATTCATTAGACGTGTAACAAAAATTCAATAACACTTGAATTGTGTTAAATAAACAATTACCTACATTATATTTGAATGAGGTAACTCGAAAAATATGATTGCTTCTTAAAACATCATCAATGTGTAGCATCGATGTCTATGGTTGACATTCATATATATCCACATGTACTAAAAATATAGATGTTTTTAATTCTTTCTCATTCCTTTATCTTTTCATGGTATTCACAAATGCAAAATAGGTTTTACAATTCAGGTTTCTATTTTTTTCTCAAAGTTGATTTAAATAATGACAAGACAATTGATCATACCTTGTGGAATATCTTTAACACAAAGAAGATATTCATTGGTGCAACATAAACAAGAATACAAGTAATTATGCACTATAACATGTTACAAAATAAGTCAAATTGAATTTTCCAAATACAATATAATATATATAAAAACAAAATAAAATTTGTTGATATAATAATGATTATAACAAGATGATGTTATATACATTTACCATAGAAGCTATTGCAATGGCTATTTCTACATAAACGAAACCATAAATTTATGTATTGGATATAGCCATAAATATCACAAGAATAACCCTATGTCTATTACACTTATTTACAATGATTTTACAATTTCTATATATTTGTCATAAAGTCAAATATCACATGCATATTGTCATATTCAGCAGGGTACGAGTGTATTGCTTTAATGAAAACCCATTTTTAATCATCTTATTGAAGCAGGTCAACCTATGAACACATGGCCCAATTGGTTTTTGACAAACAAAAAAGACTTATTAGCAAATTGACAATTGGTAAGAATATTTCTATTATTCTAAATGTATAAAAACTTAGGCTGTATTAAGTAAATGGTGGTTAATTACATCTTATAATCTATGTCCATAACTCCCAAGTAAATGTCAATGGAAAGTTACAAAAAAAGGTTATTCGACCCAACTTTTAATTTTTTTTTTTTTAATTTACTAAAAATTCTCATAACTTCTCCAATATCTATTTCTATTCAAAGGAGGATGCCACATCAAACTCAATTATGCCAATTGATGCATTCAAGTATGCTTCAGGATGGGAAACCCAGTGACTACAAGGAATAAGGGTTTGAAATATTAATGGTATTACATGATAAATGTTCACTTTTCTAGGCTTCTTTTACTCCATTTTTCCCCAATTTTTTCCCACATCTTATTGGGAGGATGGATATAAAAATTAATAGGGATAAAATATACTTTATGAAATAGATAAATTTCATTGGCAGAATAATTTAAGTAAGAAGAAAGGACATGAAATGTTTAGATAAAATAATAGGGCAATCCTATTATGGATCCAATGCAAAAGCAACCCCAAGTCTATTTAGAAAGTGTCACTAGCCATGTACCTTGAATTGATCTGTGTGTACAAAAAACCCTTTGAATTGTCTATTTACAATTTTGACGCCTTTATGTGTTTGATTCCATAGATTTAACATCCAAATTTACTAAATGGCATAGTTTGCCTTCTTGGCAGTGCTTTCTAATCTCTAAGAAATAAATTTAAGATTGAAAGAGAGAAATAAAACATCTAAGAGAAAGCATGACAACATAAGATTGGAAAATACTTCAAACCCAAAGTATGTAAAATATAAAATCATAAAACTAATCATGTTTTTAATGTGAATACAAACTTGGCAGCTTCAATTAGCTCCCACCCAATGCGTGCAAAAAATAGAGCTTTTGATTAAGGTATGGAATTGCATGGAAAAATGAGACTAGACATTAAAATTATTGTAGATTATAGTTAGAGGACTTAGAGCTGCTCTAAAATTAGAATTTATCCACAGCGAGACTTTAATTTTGGGCTTCCTAAAAATCATGAGATATTGACTGAAGTTTTCAACCTTCATCCTGATCAGATCTCAAAAAAGAATAATCATATCCTATGGTGCATGAAAATAACAATTTAACATAAGTTATAAGAATAAAAGTAGTGTAACTAAATGAAACGATACCAATTAGAAAAAAAAAATTCTACGATATGCAGAAATGATATCTAATATAACATGTTGCAAATAACATATTAGATACATCCACCACAAAGGTTAATTGTAAAATGTTAAAAATAAAAGCTAATAAAAAAATGTTCTCTTTTTATTAGTCCATGTGCCTTTGTATTTCAAATGCCTTAAAAGCACAAAAATAGGAAGTTGTGTGTGACTATCATAGAATAAATACGACATGGTCTTGACATCATCCATTCTCGGTAAAGAGAATATGAGTTCAATTTTTTAAATTGAATTAAATAATTATGTAAATGAAATTAGAAAATAATGATCCCATAGTTTTGGAACCCAAATAACTGATACTATTAATACTAATATGGAAAATGATTAGAGTAATATTAATGCTAAGAATGACAACTATGATGATAATAGAGTAACCAATCTTTTATCTAATCAATCCCATAGCTTTATGAAATAAAATGACCTATAAACCTATACATGGGCAATGGGTAATAATTAATTAATTTGAAAACAAGAAAATGCTACAGTGTAACTCCTAGGTGTAATTGTCATACCGCTACGTTGTCACAAGTTTTAATAAACAAAAATGAAATAGTATGATAAACAATAAAGAAAAAGAAAATTTCAATCTCAAGAACATAGAAAAGAGGGATAATTGCTTGTTGACCTAGTTCATATTCCTATAATTTATATAGAATTCCCCGTGGTATATCTATTATTTTTTTTTTTTGTCTGACTTGTAATTCTTTGTACCATAAATTAATTTTTCCATTATTTCATTTATATGCTTAAAACATTGATCTAATAAGTGTGATGTAGCTTGAGGCCCACTAATCTCACCAGCTCAATTCAAATCAAAATTCTTCGAAATTGATTATTTGCCAAGGAGTGGGGAATTATGAATGAAAAGTGATAACTGCTAGTTGAATGTCTTTGTATATTTTACATAAGCCCCTTATGTAGAGTAATTTTCCTTATAACAAATGAGGCATTGCTAATCCAAACCCAGAGCAACTTCATTTGTGTTGTATTTTCATTCTTTATTTTATGGGCCTTATTGTTCTCTATGATGGAGCTATGATGATCCACCTTATTATTTTTGGTTGGATATAGGTTCACCTTTTTCCCTTTTAAAAATCATCTATGCAATTCATCTATATTCTCTATTACATTTGAAAATATCTTATCCAAATCCTATTACCATTGGCCACTTTGTGGAGGATATCAATAGTGTCTATTGGCATTTTCAAGGTGGTATGGCACAACCTTCTCATTTTGAGCTTTTAGCACCTAAAATAACTACTACATTGACTTACATTATTAGTTGCTTTGTACCCACCACTAAAATCTAAATTTAACTAAAATCTCACTTCAAATTCTAATGGCCACAAATTATTGTAATGTCAGTTGCTTTTTAATTCAATATTACATTATTTAGAGCATATAATTGAATCCTATTAGTGCAATCTCACTCGTTGGAATTTATTTTTATTAATGCAATCTCACTTATTGGGATGGGAAAAGATTAATTTTGGTTAGATGGCATTGATCTATCTACTGTTGGATGGTTTAAATTTAGTCAAAATAAATTGAAAATAATTAAAACAAATTTAAAATAAAAATAAAAAATATACACTACCGTTTAAATTTGCTTTTCAACAAAGCTAAACTAGTGATAGAGGCCTAAAGAAATGATTAGGGTAATATAGCAGGTAAATATTAACCAGTGGTAGTGAAAGAGTCCATTCAATGCTGCTCTATTGGGCCAAATTCATTCTAGAAGCAATACAGAAGGGCCTACAAGATCATCTCACTTTATATTGGGGTATTTCTACACAAACTTAGTTTCTTTAATTATTGGCCTGATTCTTTCATGGACGCAACTTGACTTCATAAAGGCTTTGGGGCAAGAGAGATTTACTACTATCCTAGAAATGTAGATTACACATCTATAGTTTTGACCATGGTCTGCATGGTGGGAATATAAATTAGTCAAGAACTACAAAGGATGAGAGAGGAGGCCCAATCTTTCAGACCAGGAAACATAGCTTATTCTATGACTCTGTTTTGGACCGCAATAGGTTGGCACATTCACTCTGTGGGACTAACTGGGTTGATTCAAAGAAATCAATTCAAAAAGCATTCAAGCCATTGATACAAGGGTTGGATTCGTTAACACTAAACACAAAAAGGGCCAAAACTAACAACAACTGACTAATTTTTGAACTAAAAATACAAATTTCCAAAAAATGTTAAACTAAGTACACTACATAATCACATACCAAAGAGCAGCTGTACCAGGATGATATCTATGAGGTTTCTCGACACCCCTAGTAATAGTAGTAGATTTATGGGAAGAAAACCCTTTTAAATTAAGCAATCAAATACACAAGCCCCCAGCTGCATCAAGAAAGCTGTCAATAAATACAACACTCCTGAATAGCAGCCAAATGCAAAATGCTAAATGCTAAAAGTAAAAAAAATTAAACCCTGGATCGTAGTAAACAAGAAAATAAAAGTAAACAAGAATGTGCAAATTACATTATTTGGAAATAACATCTTCAATCGTTAGATAGCAGCAGCAAACCCTCAAATGCTGACAATGTTTCTCCATTTTTCCCTATATTCTGTAAACCCCTGTTCGCTCTTCTGGCAGATGAGAAATGAAAATAGAACTGAAATTAAACAAATTTTGGTAGAATGACATAAATAAATATGAAACACAATCGTTGCCAAAAACCTGCAGGGGAGAGCACAATCTGCCAATGCCAAACATGTATTGGTTATTCCAGTCTTCCATAACTGGTTGCCTTCTCTCCACGCTTGTCTAAGCAAAATGGAAAACATATAAAACATGAAGCCATCTCATTGGCTCGAACAAAATAAAGTAGTACCCACTCACTGCTAATTGATAAAATGTTTTTTAATTTCCCTAGCATCTGTAAACTTAGACAAATCAAAACCACATGCAAAAATATCCTCATGCGATTAGTCGTTGACTAGAAGCAGGTTCGGAAAAAAGGCCCTTGCTATTTTTGGCTCGATATAGGTTCACCTTTTCACTTTTGAAAAGCATCTTTTCAATTCATCTATATGCTATGTTACATTTGAGAACAGCTTTTCCGACTCCTATTAGCCTTGGCCATTTTCTGGAGGATATCAATAATACGACACCTGAAAAAGTTGGGTGAGGGGGGAAATTGATGCTAATTTGTGTCATTATTGTACTCGTTGTCATATTCTGTGAATGCCTTGGTTTTCTAGATTGGGAGCTAGCTTTGAAAAAGAAATGCTTTGAAATACAAGGTAGTTTTGAGTTGTTACCACAACTAAAGATGTGGTCTCATGAAGAAGATTATTGTTTCAATATATTTCATTAATGATAAGAGCACAATGTTCACATTGGTAAGGTCGTATATATCACTATTTAATTATGATTTAAGATTTTTAACTTAAGTGTTAATGAAAAATAGGATCCCAAAAATAATAGAACCCAGTCTACTATGAACCTCTTTTTACTAAATAGGCCCCATAAATAAGAGTAACCATACTTTAACTAAAAGATTTGTAGCAGACTTCAGATATTTCTAGGTGTTATAGTTATTTTCCTCCCAATGGTAGCCTAGGAATAGGGAATTTCTTTCATAATTTTTTTTTTAAAAACAAAAGAGAGAAATCAGATAATCCCATTATACTGGAAATTGTTCAAAGATTTTCATTCTAACAGACGAAATTTTTGATAGCTACCTTTCCAACAAATAAGAGTAACCTCTTTTAGTGAAATACACAAGCCCTCAACCGCATCAAGAACACCTATCAACAAATATAACCCGCCAGAATAGCACTCAAATGCAAAATGCTAAAAGTAAAAAAATTGAAACCCCAGATCATGGTTAACAAGAAAATAAAAGTAACCAAGAATGTGCAAATTACATTATTTGGAAATAGCAGTATCAAGCGTTGGATAGCAACAACAAACCCTCAAACGGCGATAGTGTTTCTTCGCTTTTCCTTATGTTCTGTAAACCCTTGTTCGTTTTTCCTACAGACGAGAAATGAAAAATGAACATTAAACAAATTTTCACAGAATGACATAAATAAATGTGAAACACAGTTGTTACCACAGCCCTGCAGGGGAGAACGCCATCTACCAATGGCAAACATGTGCTCGCTATTCCAGTCCTCCAGAACCACTTGCCTTCTCTCTGTACTCGTCTAAACAAAACAAGAAACATATAAAACACGAAGCCAGCTCATTGACTCGAACAAAAGAAACTATTACCCACTTACTATTAATAGATAAAATATTTTTTAATTATCCCAACATCTACAAAATTAGACGAATCGAAACCACATACAGAAATATCCTACTGCTATTAATTGTTTGACGGGAAGTTCGTTCAAAATAAATCCCTCCGGAGAAATCAATAATACCCATCAGGGACTAAACAATAATGTTGAAAAGTATGTACCTTGAACAAAACCTATTTGGTGAGGACTAATCACGAAAGGAATATAACGGAAATTTATTGACACGTACTTTACTTTTATATCATCTGTATTTTCACTTATTCCTTTCTAAATATAGTTTAATTAAGCGTCCACCTAGAGAAAGATCATGTATGGAGATAAGGAACATCATGTATGGCGACGAGAAATATTCGCAAATAGGAACATCATGGGTAAACTTCTCCATAACATGGACCGGTCACCTACGCCAAAATTCCTTAAATGATCGTATACACGTGGAGAGCATAACAGCAAACTGGCATCACCCAAGGACTTCAACATAACGTCTCCCACGTGGCCTTCAAATACCCACAAATAATAAATTTATTCCAAAAAAGTTTTTGACGTTGAAATCTTAAATTTTAACTTTTACTGGATGGCACTGGATGCCAGTGGCCACTGAACGTGTAATAAGGCCTCTTAACTGAGTTCTTTTACCCCAGACTTGATTGAGTTTATTTAATATTCTGAGGTGATGTCAGTATAATTAATGCCATGATGTCAGTGAAAATATATTTTTACATAATATTTTAAAAATATTCTATTATTTATATATTAAATTCTATACTACTTTTTGTGATATAAAAAATAATATATTTTTTAAAGTGTTTGATTAGATTAGAATCAATCGATGTTCGGCAAGAGGCAAAACCCTAATAGGGCATCATTAATATTTAATATACTGCATAGGTTTACCTTCCCATATTTTTTAAACTTAAACTTTTGTTTTTCAAATTAATCACTTTCTCTCTTCCAAGGTGTGGCCACAAATTTTTACATTTATATTTTTTTATTATAATGAAAATTGGATAAATGAACAACAATACAATTGATCGTACCTATGGAATATCTTTAGCACAAAGAACAGAGTCTTTGGTGCAATGCAAAAAAGAGTGCAATTGATTATGCATTGTAACATGTTACATAATAAGTGAAATTTAATTTTCAAATTGCAATATAATATATAACAAATAAAATAAAATTTATCGATCTAATAATGATTATAATAAGATGATGTTATATATATTTATCTTAAAAGTTATTGTAATGACTATTTTTACATAAACAACGAATCCATAAATTTATGCATTGGATATAACCATAGATATCGCAAGAATAACTCTACATCCATTACTTTTATTTTCAAAGATTTTACAAATTTATGTATATTTTTTCATAAAGTCAAATATCACATGCATATTGTCAAATGCAACAAGGTACGAGTGTATTCTTTTAATGAAAACCCATTTTCAGTCATGTTACTAAAGCAAGGCAACTTATGCACACATAGCCCAACTGGGTTTTGACAAAGAAAATAGACTTATTAGCAAATTGACAATTGGTAAGAATATTCTATTATTCTAAATGTATACAAACTCAGGGTATATTAAATGGATGGTGGGTTAATTACATCTTATAATTTATGTCCGTAACTCCTAAGTAAATGTCAATGGAAAGTTACAAAAAAGGTTATTCGACTCAGCATTTAAATTTGTTTTTCAAAATTACTGAAAATGCTCATACCTTCTCCAATATATGTTTCTATTGAAAGGAGGATGGCACATCAAAATCAATTATGCCAATTGATGCATTCAGGTATGCTTTAGGATGGGGAACCCAGTGACTACAAAGCATAAGGGTTTGAAATATTAATGGTATTACATGATAAATGTTCACCTTTATAAGCTTATTTTAATCTTTTTTCCCCAATTTTTTCCCACGTCTTATTGGGAGGAAGGATAAAAAAATAAGCAGGGTTAAAAGATACCCTATGAAATAGATAAATTCCAATGGAAGAACGATTTAAGCAAGAGGAAAGGACATGAAATGTTCAAATAAAATAATAGGTCGATCCTATCATGGGTCCAATGCAGAAGTAACCCCAAGTCTATTAAAAAAACCTCACTAGCCGTGTACCTTGAATTGCTCTACATGTATAAAAAAACCCTATGAATTGTGTATCTACAATTTTGATGCCTTTATGTGTTTGATGCCATAGATTTAACATCCAAAAATAATAAATATCATAGTTGACCTTCTTGGTAGTGCTTTCTAATCTCTGAGAAATAAATTTTAGATTGAAAGAGAGAAAAAATGCACGAAGAAAAAAAATGACAACTTAAGAATGGAAAAGACTTCAAACCCAAAGTATGTAAAATATAAAATCATAAAAATACTCGTCTTTTTAATGTGAATACAAACTTGGCATCTTTAGTTAGCTCCAACCCAATGCATGTAAAAAATAAATCTTTTGATCAAGGTATGGAATTACATAGAAAAATGAGACTAGACATTAAAATTATTGTAGACTATAGTTAGAGGACTCAGAACTACTCTAAAATTAGAATTTATCCACAACCATATTGTAATTTTGGGCATCCTAAAAAGCATGAGATATTGATTGAAGTTTCCAACCTTTAGCTTCATCAAGTCTATAAAAAAAATAATCATATCATATGGTGCATGAAAATAATAATAGAAGTTATAAGAATAGAAGAAGTGCAATTAGCTGAAACTATACCTATTAGAAAAACATTTTTCCACACTATGTGGAAATAAGATCTAACATACCCTGTTGCAAATAGAATATTAGGTACATCCAGCTTAAAGGTTAATTGTAAAATGTTAACAATAAAAATTAATATAAAAAAATCTCTTTTTATTAGTACCTGTCCCTTCGTATTTCAAATGCCTTAACAGCACAAAAATAGGAAGTTGTGTGTGACTTCCACAAAATAAATACGACATGGTCTTGACATCATCCATTTTGGGTAAAGAGATAATGATTTCAATTGTTTGAAGTGAATTGAAAAATTCTGTAAATGACATTATAAAACAATGTTCCCATAGTTTTGGAACCAAGATAACCAATACTATTACTATTAATATGGAGAATGATTAGAGTAATATCAATGCTAAGAATGAAAACTATGATGATAACAAAACAATTAGTATTTTATCTAATAATCCCCATAGCTTTATGAAATAATAGGACCTAAAAACCTATACATGGGCAGTTGGTAATAATTAATTAATTTGAAAACAAGAAAATGCTACAACATAGATCCTATGTGTAATTGTCATATTGTTGCACAGTGAAAATGTTTAATAGACAAAAATCAATTAATATGATAAACAATTAAAAAAAGATAATGTCAATCTCAATAACATAGAAAAGAGGGACAATTACTTTTGACCTAGTTTATATTCTTATAATTTTTGCAAAATTTCCCATGGTATATATATTCTTATTTTTTTATCTGATTGGTTATTCTCTTTAGCATAAAGTAATTTTTCCATTATCTCATTTCTATGATTACGACATGGATCTAATAAGTTTGATGTAGCTTGTGGCCCACTAGTCTCACTAGCTCAATTCAAAGCAAAATTCTTCAAATTTGAGTATTTGCCAAGGAGTGGGGAATTTTGAATGAAAAGTGATAGCTACTAATTGATTGTCTTTATATATTTTACATATTTTACATAATCCCCTTATGTAGATTAATTCTCCTTATAAAAAATGAGGCATTGCTATTACAAAGCCATAGTAGCTTCATTTATGTTATATTTTCATTTTTAATTTTTGGGCCTTATTGTTTTATATGATAGAGTTGTGACAATCTACCTTGCTATTTTTGGCTAAATATAGGTTCACATTTTTCACTTTCAAAAAATATATTTGCAATTCATCTATATGCGTTGTTACATTTGAGAATAGATTATCTTACTCATATTAGCCTTGGCCACTTTCTAGAGGATATCAATAGTCTCTACTGACATTTTTAGGGTGGTATGGCGTAGCCTTCTCATTTTAAGCTTTTAGCACCGATAATAACTACTTGGTTCACTCATATTATTAGTTGCTTTGTACCCACCACTAAAATATAAATTTAACTAAAATCTCACTTCGATTCTAATGGCTAAAAATTATTGTAATGTGGGTTGATTTTTTATTCAATATTACATAATTTAGAGCATATAATAAAATCCTATTAGTGCAATATCACTCAATGGAATTTAATTCTAATAGTGTAATCTGACTCATTGCGATAGGGAAAGATTAAATTTTCTTGGATGGCACTGATCTATCCATTTATTGATAGTTTAAATTTAGTTAACGTCAATTTAAAATAATTAAAAAATATAAAATATATATATATACAATATCATTTAAATTGGCTTCTTCGACAAGGTTGAACAAGTGTTAGAGGCCTAATGAAATGATTAGGGTAATATAGAAGCTAAACTTTAACCAGTGGTAGTGAAATAGTCTTTATATCACAATGGATAATCGATTCATTTAAACTACTTCCAAGCATATACCTTTTCACCCTATACATGCTTACATACATACGACACATGAAAAAGTTGGTTGAGGGGGGAAATTGATTCTATTCTATGTCGTTGCTATACTCAAAATTGGCATTCACTATATACATGATTTTGAAAAGAGATCTGGTTATGACAAATGACTTGAGATGGGCATCATCAAACCATCCTTGTCATATGATGCATAAAAAATAGGCCAATCTTCTAGAGGCCATAACTTTTGACCGGTAGCTCCATTTGATCTCTTCCACATGACAAATGACTGTCTCAAAAAAGTTGATGCTATTTGAAGCGACCCTATCCACTTAGAGTTGATTTTGATATTTTTTGGAAGCCATATGTGATCATTCAAGAGTCCAAAATTATTTTTTAATGTTTTTTCAAGAATTTCCTATTTTTAAAAATTCTATATTTTTTGTTTGAATGTCAACTTTAGTTGAATTTCATCCAATAGGTTAATTTTAGCATTTAAGACATTTCTAGAGATTTTTAAAGCTAAACATGCTTGCATGTGAAACTTACTATGCTAAAAATTGACATTTTTTTTATATTTTAGTTTTTTTGAATTTTTTCATGTCAATTCTAAATTCTGAGTAGAGTCTTATTTAATAATTATTTGGGTTTGTAATTATTTGAAGTCATTCAATATGAATCAATTTTGATTATTATTTCATATTTTGGCTGGTAATTAGATTATCTTGATAGTTTTTGGGTTCATTATCTGATATCAGAGCAAGTTCAAATCTCAAAGGAGTAAGACATGGAAAGAAGATGAGGATGTATTGTACAAATGAAGTGGAATGTACAAGAGTTGCAGAGGCAAGTGCAACAATTAACTTAGGTTATCACTAATCAGAGAAGATGACAAGGTGGTGATAAGGAGGACATAGATCATGACGAAAAAATTCAATAAGAAGAAAAATAACAAGAGCAACCACTACCAATGGAAGAGATGATGGTTCAGGGTTTAGAAGGGAGAAATGAAAGCATCAAAGTTAATGTTCTAGATTATGGAGGTATTTTAAAACTAGAGAAGTTGATAGATTGGATGAACAGTATGGAAAAGGTTTTCAAGTGAAAGACTATGAGAGAAGACAAGAAGGTAAAGTTTGCATGCACGAAATTGAAAGGTCATGCAATGATTTTTTGGGATCCCCTATAGAAAGAGAGATAGAGAAAAGATAAAGATAAGACTAATTTGTGGAAAAGAATGGAGAAGACACTGAAAGAGAAACTTCTTCATGTGGATTATGTAGAAACCCTATACAAAAGATTTCAAATTTTGAGGCAAAAAGAGCATAGTATACAAGAGTATACAGATGAGTTTTCTAATCTTTTTACATCAGTGGAGCATGATGAAACAAAAGATTAGATGGCTATGAGATATGTAAATGGTTTGAAATTTACTATTCAAGATTAATTAAGCATGCATAGAATACTTTGCATGGAGGAGGCTTATCAATTAGCTTTGAAGGCAAAAGAATAACAAAATAGATAGAATTTCATAAGAACATATTTTAGTCTAAAAAAATGAAGATCCCCTCGAATAAGGGGACGAAGTGGGTTTAATACCACCAAAGGTGGCTTTAATGTCAATAAAGGTGAATCATCACATGATGTAGAAAGGCAAGATGATAATAGGAATGGGTTCCAATACCAACAAAGAGGAAGAGGATTTCAGAGAGGATGAGGTTATGGTGGTGCTAAAGGATGGTTTTTGAATCAGCGTAGATCTTATGGTTGTTATAGATGTGGAGAAGAAGGGCATAGAGGATTTGAGTGTCCAAACTATTAAGATCAAGAAAGGAGTCAAGATCACCCAAGAGTAAATCTAGTTGACACTGAAATAGAAGAGAAAAATACTAAAGTTTCACCAACAGATGTTGGAGAGAATCTCATGATGAAAAGAACTATGATTTCTCCAAGGAAGGAACAAGTGCATAATAAATAAGGTGGTGATGCATCGCTGTGATCAAATATTTTTTGAACAAGATGTACTTCGAGTGGAAAGTTATGCAAAGTAATTATAGATGGTGGTAGTTGTGAAAATATGGTTTCTAAAAAAATGATAGAGAAACTAAATCTGCGATGTGAAAATCATCTTAATCCTTATCAAATTTCATGGTTTAAGAAAGGGAATAAGGTTATAGTAGATAAAAGGTTTTTAACCAAGTTTTTTATACAAAAAACTTATAATGACGAAATATGGTGTGATGTTAACCTGATGGTTGCATGCCATTTGTTACTAGGGACACCATGGCAATTTGATAGGAAAGTAATTAATGATGGATAAAAGAACATGTACACCTTTTATAAAAGTGCTATAAAGGTAGTTGTGTTACCTCTTAAAGAAGAAGAGAAGACAAAAAAACATGTTGTCTACTAAAGACTATCCAAAATATGAAGGTAACAGGGTCTTGTTATGTATTAGTAACATAGAATGAGGACAGAAAAATGGTGCCAATACCAACAAAAGTAGTAAGAGTTTTGAAATAATATGCAAATGTTATGCCTGATGAGTTATTCCTGATGAGTTTTGAAATAATATGCAGATGTTATGCCAATACCACCTAAGAGCAAAGTATTCTTCACAAACATTAAGACATTGGAGCAAAGTATTCTACTTATGATATGAAACTTTATGCAATTATACAAACATTAAGACATTAGAGGCATTACCTAGTGCCTAATGAGTTTATCCTATTTACATATCATAAGGCTTTGAAATATGTGAACACACAAAAAAAGTTGAATATTAGGCATGCAAAATAAGTTTCTTTCTTGCAAGGGTATACTTTTATGTTAAAGCATAAGTCAGGGAAATAGAATCAGGTAGTTGCTACATTAAGTAGGAGCGTAGTGTTATTAACTACTATGGTAAGTGAAGTAGTTGGATTTGAAGTTATAAAATAATTAGATGATAATGATACATATTTTGGAAAGGTAGTTGAGAAGTGAAGGAATCCATTAATAGTTAGGACATATACTATTCATGATGAGTATCTTATGAAGGAAGGTTATCTCTTAAAAGGGGAACAATTATGCATTCCAGTTGGGTCTCCACAAGACAATATAATAAGAGAATTACATAGTGATGGTTTGACTGGACATTTTGGTAAGATGAAGACAATAGCTTTGGTGAAGGAAAAAAATTTTGGCCAAAGATGAAGAGAGATGTGACAAGGTATGTTTCAAGGTGCATAACATGTTAGGTGGCTAAAGGACATGCAAAAAATAATTGATTATACATGCCATTACCAGTTCCAAGAGGACCATGAACATATTTGAGTATGTATTTTGTGTTGGGATTACCAAACACACAGAGGTAATGATTCAATTTTGGTTGTTGTAGATAGATTTTTTAAAATAGTTCATTTCATTGAATGTAAGATAACTAATTATGCCGCTAGAGTTGCAAAATTATTTTTTAAGGATATTATGAGATTGCATGGTGTTCCAAAAACTATTACTTTAGATAGGAATAAAAAAATTAAGTCATTTTTAAAGGACTTCGTGGAAGAATTTGAGTACTAAGCTACAATTTAGTAGTGCATATCACCCACAAAGATATGGATAGATAGAAGTTATGAATAGGAGCTTGAGAAATTTGTTGAGATGCATAGGGGAAGAGAAGCCCAAGCAATTGGACTTGGCTTTACCACAAGTTGAGTTTGCATATAAAAGTTTAGTGAATAGATCAACAAGAAAGTCACAATTTCAAATTGTTTATGGGAGAAATCCTATGTGTAATTTAGATTTGGTATAATTACCAATTGCAGATTGAGTTAGTCACGATGCAGAAGCATTTACAAAACATATGCAGCAGTTACAAAGAGGAAGAAGAAACTTGAAAAGTGATGAGAAATATAAATCAACAATAGATGTTAGAAGAAGATCAAAGGTATTTGAAGGAAATTTGCTAATGGTTTACTTGAGGAAGAAATATTTTCAAAAAGCATGTACAATAAGTTGAAGTACAAGAAAATTGGACCACACAGAATTGTGAAGAAAATCAATGACAATGCTTATGAAGTGAATTTGCCACAAAATTTTGAAATCTCTCCAATATTTAGTGTTTTATATTTATATGAATTCCATGAATAAGATGGTTAAGGTGACAAATGAAGTAGTAAATTGGTAGCAATAGGTTCCAAAGAAAGATAAAATGGTGTAGGGTTTGGATATAATGACAATGAGCACAAGATGAAGAAATTATAACAGAGATTTGGTATAGTGGGAAGGATTGCAGCAAGAAGAAAACACTTAGATTACAAAATGGGAGTTGAAGAAGATTGATAAAGAAAAAAAGGTAGTAGTATAATCAAAGTAACTCACAGAAGTTGGGTTGTTTTCAACCAAAAGAAAATGATGTAGAAAAAACATGCCAATTTTTTTGATGTCATAACTTTTGACCCATAGCTTTGTTTGAGCTCTTCCACATGCCAAAATGATCGTCTCAAAATTTTTAATGTTTTCCTAAGTGGTCCAATCTAAATAGAGTTGATTTAAATATTTTTTTAGATTCCACACGCAATCATCTGAGCATCCAAAATTATTGTTTAATATTTTTTCGTGAATTTCCCATTTTTAGAAATTGTATATTTTTATGTCCGTACGTCAACTTTAGTTGATTTTTGTTTGATAGGTTAATTTTAGCATTTAAGATATTTTAAGATCTACATGTGTTTGCTTGCAAAACTTACTATAAATAGTAACTTCTAAAAATAGATGATTTTTTTAGATTTTAGTTTTTTTGAATTTTTGCATGTCAACTCTAAATTCTGAGTTGAGGGTTATTTACGCAAGGTTTGGGTTTGTAATTTTCTGAAGTCATTTAGTATAAATCAATTATGAGTATTGTTTCAGATCTTGGCCTATTGGTTATAACAAACAACTTGAGATGGTCATCATCGAACCATCCTTGTCATATTTTGTTAATGCCTTGGTTTTCTAGATTAGGAGATAGGTTTTTAAAAAATGCTTTGAAATACATGGTATTTCTCAATTATTACCACAACCAAGAATGTGGTCTCATGAAGAAGGTTATATATATATATATATATATATATATATATATATATATATATATATATATATATATATATATATATATATATATATTTCTCAGTTATTACCACAACCAAGAATGTGGTCTCATGAAGAAGGTTATATATATATATATAAGAACATAGAGTTCACATTTGTAAGGTTGTATATATCACTATTTAATTACAATTTACAATTTTAACTTGGGTGTTCGTGAAAAATAGGATCCCCAAAATAATAGAACTTAGTCTACTATGAACCTCCTTTACTAAATAACCATGGTAAATAAGAGTGACTAGATTTTATCTAAAAGATTTGCAACATACCTCATATATTTCTAGGTGGTATAGTTATTTTCCTCCCAATGGCAGCCTAGGAGTAAGGAATTTCTTTCATAATTTTTTTATAAAGCAAGTAAGGTGAAATTAGATAACCCCTTTATACTGTACATTGTTCAAATATTTTCATTCGAATAGAGGAAATTTTTGATACCACCTTTATGCACCATTGCCTCAAATGATTAGGTAATGATGTTTAAATGGCATATAATAAGTTCTATTAGCCTTTGTAAAAATTTCATTATAACTTACTCAATCCCATAGATCCTACTAGGATGAACAAAAAATTGGTCCCTATTTTCTTAATTCCTTGATTTTGCTCACATTCAGTGTTGTTTTGCTAGGCCAAATTCATTATCGAAGCCATACAGAAGGGCCTACAAGACCATCTCACTTTATATTGGGGTATTTGTACACAAACTCAACTTCTTTAATTATTGACCTGATTCTTCCATGGATGCAGTTTGAGTTCACAAAGGTTTTGGGGCAAGAGAGCTTAACTACTATCCTAGAAATGTAGATTTATACATCCATATTTTTGACCATGGTCTGCATGGTGGGAATATACTTTAGTCGATAACTGTAAAGGATGAGAGAGGAGGTCCATTATTTCAGACTAGGAAACATAGCTTATTCTATGACTGTTTTGGACCACAATAGGTTGGCATATTCACTATGTGGGGCTAATTACATTGATTCAAAGAAGTTAATTGAAGAAACATTCAAAACAATGATATAGGGGTTAGATTCATCAACATTAAACACAAAAAGGGGCAAAACTCACAAGAATTGACTAATTTTTGAACTAAAAATGAAAATTTCAAAAAATGTTAAACTAAGTACATCACAGAATCACATATCAAAGATAAATAGTACTAGGACGACATCTATGAGGTTGCTTGAAACCACTAGTAATAGGAGAAAATTTATGGGAAACAAACCCTTTTATAGTAAGCAATCAAATACACAAGCTCTCTATTGTATCAAGAACATTGTCAATATATACAACACCCCTAAATAGAGCTCAAATGTAAAATGCTAAAAGTTAAAAAATCGAAACTCTAGATCTTAGTTAAGAAGAAAATAAAAGTAACATAAAATGTGTAAATTACATTATTTGTAAATAGTAGTGTTGAGCATTGGATAGCAACAAAAAACCCTCAAAATGATGATAGTGTTTCTCTGCTTTTCCTTATATTTCGTAAACCCCTATTCATTCTTCCTTTAGATGAGAAGTGAAACATGAACTAACATTAATTTTTTTTTTTACAAAGTGACATAAATAAATAAATGTGAAACATAGTTTCTACCACAAACCTTTCAAGGAGAGCACCCCCTGCCAATGACAAACACATGCCGACTATTCTAGTCCTCCATAACCACCTACCTTCTCTCCGTGATTGTCTAAGCAAAATGGGAAACATATAAAATGTGAATCCATCTCAGTAGCTCGAACAAGATAATCTATTACCCACTTACTGCTAATGCAGAAAATAATTTTTAATTTCCCTAGCATCTACAAACTTAGGCAAATAGAAACCACATATAGAAATATCCTATTTCAATTAGTCATTGATGGGAAATGGGTTTTGAATAAACACCCTTGCTATTTTTGGTTGGATATAGGTTCACCTTTTCACTTTTGAAAAGCATTTTTACAATTCATCTATATGCTCTGTTGCATTTGAGAATAGCTTATCCGACTCTTATTAGCCTTGGCCACTTTCTGGAGGATATCAATAGTCTCTATTGGCATTTTTAGGCTGGTATGGCACAACCTTCTCATTTTAATCTTTAAGCACCTATATAACTATTGGGTTGACTCACATTATTAGTTGCTTTGTACCCACCAATAAAAGCTAAATTTAACTGAAATCTCACTTCGAGTCTAATGGCCACAAATTGTTGTAACGTGGGTTGCTTTTTTATTCAATATTACATAATTAGATCATATAATTTAATCCTATTAGTGCTATCTCACTCATTGAAATTTAATTCTATTATTGCAATCTGACTCATTGGAATGGGGAAAGACTAATTTTGGTTGGATGGCATTCATCTATACGTCGCCAGATGTTTTAAATTCAGTAAAGTCAATTGAAAATAATTAAAATAAATAAAAACAAAAAAAAATATGCAATACCATTTAAATTGGCTTTTTTGGCAAGGCTGAACCACTGTTAGAGGCCTAATGAAATGAATAGGGTAACAACAGCTGGGCTTTAACCAGTATCAGTGAAATAATCTTTATATCACAATGGGTAATGGATTCATGTAAAATGCTTCCAAACATATGCCTTTTCACCCTATATACAGGCTTACATACATACGACACATAAAAATTTTGGTTAAGGGGGGAAAATGATTCTATTATGTGTCATTGTTATACCCGAAATTGGCATTCATGATGTACATGATTTTACAAAGAGATATGGTTATGACAAATGACTTGAGATGGGCATCATCGAACCATCCTTATCATATTTTGTGAATGCCTTAGTTTTCTAGATTGGGAGCTAGCTTTGAAAAAAAATGCTTTGAAATACAAGGTAGTTCTGAGTTGTTACCACAACTAAGGCTGTGGTCTCATGAAGAAGATTACTGTTTCAATATATTTCATTAATGATAAGAGCATAGAGTTCACATTGGAAAGGTCGTATATATCACTATTTAATTACGATTTACAATTTTTAACTTGGGTGTTAGTGATAAACAGGATCCCAAAAATAATAGAATCCAGTCTACTATGAACCTCTTTTACTAAATAAGCCCCGTAAGTAAGAGTAACCATATTTTAACTGAAAGATTTGCAGTACACCTCAGATATTTCTAGGTGGTATAGTTATTTTCCTCCTAATGGCAGCCTAGGAATACGGAATTTCTTTCATAATTTTTTAAAAAACCAAGGAAGGAGAAATCAGATAACCCCATTATACTGCAAATTGTTCAAAGATTTTCATTCTAACTGAGGAAAATTTTAATAGCTACCCTTACCATTGCCAAAAATGCTTAGGCTATGATGTTTAAATGGCATATAATAAGTTCGATGAACTTTTGTATAAATTTCATTAAAAGCTTACTCAATCCCATAGATCCTACTAGGCTGGACAGAAAATTGGTCCCTATTTTCTCAATTCCTTGATTTTGCTCACATTAAGTGCTCCTCTGCTGGGCCAGATTCATTCTAGAAGCGATACAGAAGGGCCTACAAGATCATCTCACTTTATATTGGGACATTTCTACACAAACTCGTCTTCTTTAATTATTGCCCTGATTCTTCCATGGATGCAGCTTGAGTTCACAAAGGTTTTAGGGCAAGAAAGCTTAACTACTGTCCTAGAAATGTAGATTTATACATCTATTGTTTCGACCATGGTCTGCATGGTGGGAATATACATTAGTCAAGAACTGAAAAAGATGAGAGAGGAGGCCCATTCTTTCAGACCAGGAAACATAACTTATTTTATGACTCTATTCTTGACCACAATAGGTTGGCACATTCACTCTGTGGGACTAATTGGGTTGATTCAAAGAAATTAATTCAAAAAGCATTCAAGCCAACGATACAGGGGCCGAATCCGTCAACACTAAACACAAAAAGGGCTAAAACTCACAAGAACCGACTAATTTATGAACTAAAAATGCAAATTTCCAAAAAATTTAAACTATGTACACCGCATAATCACATACCGAAGAGCAACGGTACCAGGACGATATCTGTGAGGTTTTTTGACACCACCAGTAGTAGGAGCAGATTTACGGGCAGCAAACCCTTTACAGTAAGCAGTCAAATACACAAGTCCTCAGCCACATCAAGAACGTTGACAACAAATACAACATTCCTGAATAGCACTCAAATGCAAAATGCTAAAAGTAAAAAAATTGAAACCCTAGATCGCAGTAAACAAGAAAACAGAAGTAACCAAGAATGTGCAAATTACATTATTTGGAAATAGCAGTATCAAGCGCTGGATAGCAACAACAAACCCTCAAAAGGCGATAGTGTTTCTTCACTTTTCCCTCTGTTCCGTAAACCCCTGTTCAATCTTCTTGCAGACGAGAAATGAAAAACGAACTAACATTAAACAAATTTTGTCAGAATGACATAAATAAATGTGAAACATAGTCGCTACCACAAACTTGCAGGGGAGAGCACCATCTGCGATTGGCAAACACGTGCCGGTGATTCCAGTCCTCCATAACCACCTGTGTTTTCTCCGCGCCTGTCTAAACAAAATAGGAAACATATAAAACCCAAAGCCATCTCATTGACTCGAACAAAAGAAACTATTATCCACTTATTGTTAATAGAGAAAATATTTTTTAATTGCCCCAGCAATCTACAAGCTTAGGCGAATTGAAACCACATAGAGAAATATCCTGCTGCTATTAATTGTTGACGGAAAGTACGATCCGAATAAATACCTCCGGAGAAACCAATAACACTTGTCAGTTTAAATTTGACGGTTCCACCTACCCGTCAAGAAAATTTTTTGTGACGTTTTTAAATTAATGTCACTTTGTACATGACGTGCATTTCTCAATTTTGATTTTCATAATTTTTATATAAATATGAAATCCTATTTTATATTATGTGTCAATATTAGAAATACTATAAGTTGTAATAATATTTTGTATTGTGGAATTATCTAAATAAGAAAATAGGAAAAACTTACCACACCATATAATCATGTCAAATTATGTTATTCAGATTTCAAAGAGTTTGATTGGAAAAAAATTGTGCCCAAACAAAATTCAAATCCTTAATTTTGTGGTTTGTTAGTAAAAGCAATTGCAACCCAATCAGATTGCATGGAGGACCAATGCAATTGATCTATTTCAGTGGCTTCTATGTAAGCTAGTTTCAAATCAAGGCCTCCACCCTCTACCACTCGCTGACAACTTCCATATAAGAGACTACATCATCTCCAACAATGCAAATATGACGGGCTCTATGAGGAGCCCATGCAAGGGTATTCACACTATCTTTATGCCTTTGGATCTATGCAAAAGGTATAATTGGATACCTGATATCCAAGACAACCACCTCACAACTATCCATCAAAATAGTGGCCATGAACCTTGGGTCCTACTTGTTCCATCCTAATCGAAGCAATGGAGTATCAGGTTGTGAACTTTCATAAATGATAGTTGAATGCTCCTTGACCCTCAAATTAAAAACTCTCACAGACCCATCAACAGATTCAAAAGCAAAAATCCCTACCCCTCCCCAGGCAATATCAAACACCTCCTTATCATGTGCAATTTGTTGTGTATCCACCACTACCTTTTCTATATCCCAAATAGTACAAGTGATATCAATACTAAAAGTCCCAATTCGTTTTGGATATGCATAATTCCAATTAAATTAAGTCAAGGAACAAAATATATATTTAAGGTCCCACTTGCAATATCTAGGAGTAGGCATTGGGTATTAATTTATGTTGTTAGTGGCCAGTCAACTCTCTTTGTTTGCGGCTTGACATCCCATTGCTACGAATGCAGTGATTCTTGATGATCCCTGTGAAGTTGATTGCCTTTACACATTGGGCCCCAAATGAATTCAATTACAATATTATCACCGGAGGCCCCACATGACTCCTCCACTATATTAAAGCTTTGCTACCTGCATCTAAAAATCACATTCCCATGTCAAAATGTGGAACTCAACAAATCTACTAATTACTGGGACTATTACACCTTGTTTTCTTTCGCATTTTTAAATATAGTTATTGTAACTGCTATGTAGAATTTCACTAAAAAATGTTAGGTAGTTAAGTGCATGAATGAGCTATAGGGTATTGAAAATCTTAGCGTTATGTTTTGTTGATCTTCTAGAGAGATGGAATTCTGAGTTGCTTGAAGAATATGGTGCCCATGTATATTTGATCATGGAATCAGAGGACAACGAGGAGGCTCTCTCCTTCTATGACTTAACCCTCTATGAAAAGAATGCAAAAATGAAAAGAACACTAAGGGATTCGAATGCGGGATGTTCATAACACAAATTTTGACTTCAAATTTAGCCACTATAGCTCGATGGTATACAACGTTTGCCTAACCGATGGCATACAGTTCGATTGTTTAAATTTTGATACATTTAGCATACAACCACCTCAGATTTATTTAGGTTTATATCCAACTACATGACTATTTCAAAATTTTGGTAGACATATATTTAAACTCTCCTTGATTTGGTGCAAGAAATGAAATATGTGGAATTGATACAGATTAGGAATTGGGAGTGAGTGTAATGAATTTAAGTACCTGATTATGGTGATGAATAACTGCTCCTTTACAGAAATCCTTCCAAATGCATTGTGTATCAAAAAAAGGGTTGATTTGCAAAAATAGTGCAATTAGGGAAATCGATACCCACAAGATTTTGGAGGACGTAGAATGCATATAGTAAACCTAATCAAAACATATGTTGCTGCCATTCTCTTGGGCACCTCCTGCTTCGCTAATGTTGAAGCTGGTGTTGTCTTTCCCTGCAGTAGTCCCTGCCTTTTCGTTGGACTGCCAATTGAAAGGGTAGCTTCTTTTGAGAAGCTTCGGACTTCCCAAGAAAATTAATTACAGAGACGGTTTCTGGTTGCCCGATTTGCCCCATCGTACTGAAAATTTAAATGCTTTCATAATAGACATTGGAGACGTCGTGAAGTGACACAACCTATAATATATTTGGACTTGGTGTCTTACGTCTAATCTTAGACTCTTATTAATAATTTAAAAATGGTCAATTTTTTATATTGAACATCAAAATGATAAAGTAAATAATTTTTTGCCCGTTCACTGATACAGCCAAAAATTTAATCTAACTATATTTTACTTGTAAAAACATCAAAAACGTTTAAACCCCTGCGAAATTTAACCCCTGCCGTGAAGGACTAATAATAATGTTGTAAAGTATCTACCTTGAACAAAACCTATTTGGTGAGGACTAATTACGAAGGGGATACAACGAAAATTTATTGACACGTACTTTACTTTTATATTATCCGTAATTTCACTTATTCCTTTTTAAATATAGTTTAGTCAAGCACACCCAGGGAAAGATCATGTATGGAGATAAGGAACATCATGTATGGCGATGAGAAATACTCGCCATATTATTTGTTTAGAAATACCATAGATAAACTTTTCCATGACATTGACAAGCCACCGACCAACATTCGTTAAATGAGCATAAAGCCAAAATCTGATCGTATACACTTGGATAGCATTTATGAGTCATCATTGCAACCCGACATCACCCAATGACCTCAAATTGACGTCTCCCAAGTGGCTTTCAAATACACACAAATAATACATTTATTAAGAATTTTTTTTTTTTTTTTGAAATCTTTAAATTTTAACTTTTAAGGGATGCCACTGAACGTGTCAGAAGGCCTCTTACTTGATTTTATTTAATATTCTGAGGTGATGTCACTATAGTTGATGTCATTGAAAATATGCTTTTAAATAATATTTTATTATTTATATATTAATTTTTGTGATAGAAAAAATAATATTTATTTTAATTTGTTTCATTGATTAGATTAGATTACTAATTGAAAACTAAATCTTATAGTCCCTTCCAAACAATAAATTGGGATTAGAAAAATTATATTGACATAGATGTTTGTGGAGTGACTTAAAAGGAAGCATATTGACATACAGATCTGTGATGTATCTTAAAATTGAAGCATTTGAAGATGGGGCGTGTGTTAGATGTGTTGTGTTTTTCATTTTCATACCTTCCTGCCTGCACCAGAAACATACCCTTAATGCTCACCCAGCTTTCAGTTTTAGCTCAGAGATTCTACTCCTATCTGTGGAGGCGTGTTTCAGATATACACGAGACTTATACGATTGGAGCTTATACACAAGACCATGACTGGTCTCCAATTAATGAAAGCACCCCGTGGAACGATCTTACAGCAGCCTGCTATCTTTCTGGGTAGTAGTATGTGTGGAGTGACTTACAAGTGAAACGTTTGAAGATGTGGCGTCTTAAATTTTTTGTGTTTTCCATTTTCCTACCTTCCCACCTCAACCAAAAACATACCCTTAATTCTCATCCACCTTTCTGTTTAGCGGGGAGATTCTACTCCTATCTTTGGAGGAATGCTTCAGATATAGGACCGACTTACACGATGGGAACTTATGCACAACACCATGCCTGGTCTGCAAATTATGAAAGCAATAGTAGCATCCCCTGGAACAATCTTACAGCAACCTGCTATCTCAACTCACTCTGCTCTGCCACTGGTTGCGGCTTCTACAGAATACTGGTCAGTGTATCCCAAGATTCCTAGATGTTATTAGGCAATTGAATTTGCACAGATTATATTACAGCGATGAATGGATTGTTACCGAGTTTATAGTGTAAAATTGTAGGTAAGATGTTTTATCTTTGGTGTAGCATGGATGGGATAAAAATAGTGTATGATTGATTTAATGGACAATGATGTAGAAATGTAATGAGGACTTTTCAAGGATTTTGACGGTGGTTTTAATAAGATTATAATCAATCGATGTTGGACAAGGGGCAAAACCCCAACGGTTTAGGGGGCATCATTAATATCTGATATACTTCACAGATTTACCTTCCCATAGTTTTTAAACAGAAACTTTTGTTTTTCAAATTACTCACTTTCTTTTTTCCCAGGTGTGGCCAGTGCCCCCAAATTTTTATTTTAGTCCTTTTTTTGGGGCAGGGGGTTATAATAAGAGTTGGTTATAATCTATTATTATCTTTATTTAAGTTTGTAGTTTGATTCCTGTAATTAAGTATATATTTTTATGTTTCTTCCAATTTAACTCTCATTACGTTTAGATTTCTAATTCAAAATTATATCCATTATCACCCATTCTCATTTAGATTAAGTTTAACTGGAACCTGGAAAATGCCAGTTTAGAACCACTGAAATGTTAGATTTTTATGAGTTACGTTTCTTTGTTTATCTTACCATAATCTAAAGTTTTAATTCCTGCCAAATACCACTATTTATACTTGTCGTGGCTACTAAAATTTAGTTTCCCATTTAGTAATGATTTTTCTTAGAGATGGTGAAGACAATTTGTTTCTTAAATTTTAAATTGTAGTGCAGACAAATTTTAAATGTTAATTGTAAATGCAACAAGTTCTATTAACTTACAATGTTCAGATCCATGCGCATATGTGATATCATTTGAGCTTTATAATTTAAAATTTAAGTAACTGTTGAGGATTTCCTCCTCTGTTTACATTCAGCATCATTTAATGGTGGTTGGCAAGTTTCCTCAATGTCAGTATGTTAAAGTTATAGAATAAAAATATATAGTTATTTAACAGCAATATTACAAATTCGATGGAAATCAGTATAATGTATTAAAATTTAAATAAAAACAGTGGTCGGTAAATGGGAAAGGAAGGAAAAGAAAGATTTTTTTAAGGTTTATCCTGTTAAGCAAAATTTTTATGGTATGGTAGGTAATTTTTTTACAGTCTATTATGTAAGGCAATTTTTTTTTTATGGTATGGTAAATTGTTTTAAGCATATGAGATTATTGCTTAATTTTATTATGTAAGAGGTATAGGAAATATTTAATTGTGAAAAAATTGAATTCATGATTTCCTTTTCAAAAATATTAATTTTCCTCCATTAAATTAATTTAAAAAAATATATATTTAAAACTATATTTAAATATTATTGTGATTGTTGAATTTATTTATTTCAAAATTTAAATAATTTATAATAAAAATTCATTTTCCTCCATATATTTATTTATTTCCTTCCAAAAAAATAATAAAGGAAAAATTTCCTTTTAAACTTTTACTTTATTACTTAAAAGATAATGAGTACATTAAATTGTCTATATATATTTTAAATTATTTAATAAAATTCAAATTATGTGATTAGAAAGGATTATAGCCTTGAGTTCAATTTTTTTTTAAATGATAAAATTACATTTTTCCAATGAAGAACTATCTTTTAGAATTTTTAATATAATAATATTTAATTTAATTTGTTAAGACAAATAGAGTATTATGAGAATTCCTAACTTACAACTACCTTTGGGTGAAAAATGGTAAACTCTTATTTAAACTTTAGATTAATGTTCAACAGCAATTGAACACAACTTATTTTCTTCAAAAACATTTTATAATTCAATTTTAATATCAACTTTAAAAAAATATAAATACAAAATGTTTATATTTAATATAATGAATGTTCAATATATATATGTGAAAATATATATAAATAATAATTATTAAAAAAATTATTTTATTTATTTAATTATAATATAACATTAAAAATTAATAATAAAATGAAATCCTCAACACAGGAACAATGGCAATACAAAGTTGTTTTTACTTTAAAGTATAATTGAGATTAACTTATAAATGCCTCTCGGGTCACAATGAATTGAATCCTAGGGAATTACGCTGAATACCTTTTGGAAAGAAAGTAAGAGCCTTATCTTATGAGCTACATTAGAATATTACTAGCAGTTGCACTAATGGTGCAAGCAACATCGAGGGAGGGGAAGGGGCGGAGGAGAGGGGTCGGGCGGGTGAAGACAGGTGGGGGTGCGGTTAGGGTAAGGGGATTTGTCTTTATATTTTTATTTTTATTTAATTAATAGATTATTAGTGTGAAGTATGCAAGGATTAGTAAAGATAAAAATAAATGTTGTGAAAATATATTTTTATATATATATTTGAGAAAACTTACATTTCTTCTAAATGATTTAGAAGAGGTATTAAACTAATTCTTGTATTTCTTACATTTTAAAGATTTACATATATATTATTTTTTATTATTTTATAATGAACAAATAAAAATGAAAGGTTAATATAGACGTTGGATAGTGGGTGCATTCTTGGTACGATAGTGAAGGTCAACTTTTGACGATCAATGTTGCCAATATCTATTGTTGTCTTATTAAGAGTCATTACTTGTGCTTTATGCATGGTTAGAACCCATGCCATTTTGATAAGCATTTGATGGTGATTAACCCATGTAATAGGAGGAATTAGATGGCGTGTTGGATTGCAAATATCCAATGAGGACCAGAGTATTTTTTGAAGTCAACAAGCACGTACATGGGTAAGAAAGGTGGGTTTCAATTTTCATGGTAGATAATGCAAACTATTTCTCTAATGGCCCCATGAACGAAACCTATTTTCACCCATAGTTTGGATTGCAACATAACTTTTTTTCTACTTAGAAGCATAATTTTCTCAAGTTGAGTGTTGTGGTTTGGTGTCACTTGTTGTCTACTATGTTATACTTTACATATTACTATTGTAATGTTTAATGATTTTAGTAATAACTTATTACATAGTTTTGCCAATTTGTTAGTTGCATACAAATCTGTTGACACTTTGAAATCTTCCTTTTCTTCTTGATATATGATGGATGATGTTCTTGACATGATCATATTCTATTTTTTTTGTTGGGTTTACATTTCAAATGTTGGTTAATAATGTTTTGGACAATAGATGCTTTTTTGTGCATCCCTATTAAAGGAAATTTGTGTGCAATGTTAATATTTTGTCAAATTCTTGCCAAAGGGTGTGGCCAAATGACTTTCCTGAACAATAGTTGATTCATTGTGTCTCCTTGCTAACATAAATTTATGTGTAATGCTACAATGTTTCAAATGTTTTCCAAAGTATGTGACCAAATGATTTTCCCACATACATGTATGTCATTTATGGTGGAAGTTGTCCTAGGTCCCAACAAGTATAATTAAACAACCATAAAAATATTTATTATTATGTTGAGGGAAATCCTCGTGCAATTAGTCATTTATATTACTGATCATCTTTTGGCCTACGAATCTCATTTCATCAATGAAAACATATTTAATGTGTCTCATTTGCTATTGTAAAATTATCGATGGTTGTCCCTCAGTTGCCTTAATTTCTTAGATAATAATGCAGAAGCCTAAATATATTATTGACGTATTTATGTTAAATGTTCTTACACCAGTTGGAGTGAGGAGAAGTAGGGGAGAAATACTTCATCATGTAAGCCCATCTAGGCCACGTTCGATGCTACTAATCAAGTATGATTTCCTTGTACATGTTATTCCTTTTAATAATCATGTGAGTACTAGACCTTGTGTTATTTATTAGGCATAGTGTAGAAAATTTTGAATGTTTTTTGTTGATAATTAACAACTCATATGGCAATGGATTGGTTAAGAACACAAAATCTATAATTTGGGTGATTATGTATTGAGAATCTATAAATTGTTCCATTTTTGTGTGTAGGTTGATTAATACCTATGAATGGTTCTAATTGTGGTTGTGATCAAAGTCACGAATCTCAGGGAGGTTGACATCATCTATTGTAGTTTTTCCTAATGGGTACATGCAAGACAAGAGTTCCCATTCATGCATTTCCATTTCAATTTGTACATATTCTTGTATGTCACTATCACCACTACTTGACTTGAAAATGTTGCTTTATTCTAAAGTTGTTCACTCAATATGCCATGGATTGTAGGAATATTTGATTTATTCCCTATGTATAATAATGTCTTGTCTAGATAAACCAATGTCCACTGCAGTGTTGCATAATGGTTTGTAAAGTAAGAGATTCGTCCGAATGAAGGTTTCATATGATGGTGAGTCAAAAGAAGAAATAAAATAGAAATGAGGAAATACATGAACGATTGTTTGAATTGTCTTATTTCTCCACATAATAATATTATTTTTATTATTAAAAGACCATGCTCATTGATTTAATCTCCACATGAGATGTAGAGCCTTGCCATAATTAAATAACCTCTCATGACATCTTCATCCACCCTTGATAAATATAAAATGGCCAATCAAATATGTCACCATCATGTAAGTTGTAGACCCCTTAGGAATGGGTTTTTGTCATGTGAATCCAATAGTTGTCTTGAACTTGGATTCAGTGTATGATATGGGCCTCTTTGTGTATGATATCGCATCAAATACCTTGTCATTGCCTCTTGCCATCATTATTTGAAAGTTCTATATGTTGCATCCCCTTTTTAGAAGGGTTTGAGTATGACATTTTTGTATGTTCTTTAGCTTGATGTAATTGTTTTAGGTGTTAAAAAAGTGGCATCATGGATGAATGGAAGCCATAAGATAGACTTTGGGACATCGATGTCTTATCCTAGCATCAATGACATTACATCATTGATTTGAGTTTTAGATGAGATGTGGAGGTTTGTCGTAATCAAATAAACTCTCATGACATCCTCCTCCATCACTAAAAATATAAAATGTGTAATTAAATATGTTTCTACCTTGAAACATGTGGACTGATTTGAAATTAGTGTATGATATAGGCCCTACAGTATCTTATAACACATGAATTACCATGTCATTACTCCTCACCAACATCATCCATATCACCTTGAAATATTTCACCACTAGCATGTTTTTTATTTCTTATGCCTTCCCCAATACTTATTTATTGCTCAAGCTCTTCAAAAATTAAAAATCTCCTCCCCTCATAGCTCATTGCCACGTTGTATGAAGGAACACACAATTTAATTATGTACCATCACATGCACCAAAAATAGATGATTATTGTTAACTACCATGGTTTGCAAAAAAGCTAAGTCAGGGGTAATTGACATGGGTTTCAAGTGAGATATGACTACCAGTTTACATTCTTATGCTTTATGAAGCCACACTTTACCAAAAAAAATACATCTTGTATGCTAAATATTATATCAATACTATAATATAATATTAATGTATAATATTATTTAATTTATTTTTTTAATATAGCTGTTCTGAAAATATATTTGTAAGAGATATAACATAATGAGCAACCAACCCATTAATGTAACAACATTCTAGGGATATTATCATTCACATTTTAGAACAACCCTAATGTATTTCACAATTGTTAAGGATATGAAAATGAATGTCTGGTGAAAAATATGCCCCCCCTAGCATATGGTATCACCTAAAATACCATGTTATCATTATTCACTATCATCACCCAGTGCATGTTGAAATATTTCATCACTTGTATGTTCTTTATTGACTTGACTTTTCTTATAGGGGTCCGAATTTGGTGTTTTTGTATGTTGATAAGCCTAATTTTATTACTCTAGATGTTAATATGTTCACAACATACATGAACATAATCCAAAAAATAGACTCTGGTACCTCAATGTCTTGTCCCTACATAAACAACATTGTAATGCAAATTCAAGCCACTCATCAGATGTGGAGCCCTTTTGTAATCAATTTAGCACTCATGACATCATGCTCACTAATTATAACATACTCCTAATTCTTTGGAATGTGTTACATTTTTTTAAATCATATTCTTTAGTTTTTTTAATTCTACCCACTAATTATAACATACAATTTTTTGGATCAATTTAGATTACTATTTCTTGTTTGTAGCATGTTGCCTTCTTTGTAAAGCTCCATATCTATAAATAAACAAGAATGATAAAACATTTTAGGCTTTTATTGATAGGCACTCTTTCTATTTAAATCAAAATTTCATCCTTCTTTTGTCACATTACTTCTAGTAGTCTATTTCCTTGTTATTAGTTTGTTTACGAAGATCCATTTTATTTGAAGAGAAACCATGTAAATAATCCTAAATACTGAATTTAAACTTTAAATTCAATTTTTTTATAATTTTTCACATATCTTTATGGAGTAATTATTCCCAACTTGCTTATTTTTAGCATTGAACCAAACACCCTTTGCAACCATTGACTAACTTCCACCATGCTATATATTTAAAGGCATCTTGAATCTGTACACTACACATAAAAGTGCATGTAAATGAATAATGTCCTACAATTATGCCCACCTTCTCTTGAAATATTCCCTCCACTATTACTTTCACCATATCCATTATTGAGCCTCTTCATAAATGATGAGCTAGAAGTAGACCTAAAATTTTTAACCTTGGCCATCTAAGAGGAGTAATTGTGCAAAGACATGGAGTGCCCTCATTGCACATGATAAAAATGGATAATTCATTTCCAAACCTTAAAATCTACACACTGTAGTTCACATCTCAAGTAGCCTCCTTTGCATTTCACTTATCTCCATTTCTACCTACAATCCCTACTCATTTTGAATAAGATTAAAAACTATTAGTGCCTCATTGAAGGTAATTTACTATCTTTATTCTTCTTACTTTTAGTGCCAATAATATAGAAAATGCTCTATGCCCCAATTGTTATTTCCACCATTACCGTTTTGCCTACATAGGGTTTGATCCTGGTTAGGTCTCACATGTAATACTCATTTCAATAATATCATTAGATTTAATCATAAAAAATGATGCCTTACAAAAATCACTTCATTTTTATGACAAAATTTCACTTGAAGATAAATTTTGGGATTTAAATGTCTTATCCCAATATCAATGAAATTTCATCATTGATTTGAGTTGCACATGAGATGTGGAGCCTTGTCGTAATCAAATAAGATCTCATGACATCCTCATCCATCATTAACAATGAAAAATGTCCAATTAAATATGTTTCCACATTGCAAGTAGTGGACACCTTTAAAATTGGTGTATGATATGGGCTCTACACTATCTAATATCACATGAAATACTCTTTCATTTATCCTCACCATCATCACCCATCACACCTTGAAATATGTCACCACTTCCTTTTTTTTTTTTTATGTCATTGATCTTATTGTTGTAAGACCATAATTGTTAATTATATATTAATATATTATATATAATAAATTTTTCATAATATTTCATTAGAAAAATATATTTGATTATTACATATATATATATGTATTTTTATATATTATTATATTAAATAGAAATTAGGGTGCATACTTTCCTTTTTTTTGCATCCACATAGATGGCAATTACTAGGGCCTCAAATTAGAGGTCAATTCTTGTGATGGTGAAAGCTTTCAAGTTAGGGGATCTAGAGTAAAAGAATGAGCAGTGCCTAGGGTAGAAGGTGGGATTTGCATAGCCAAATTTGTGTTGAAGGGAGTAGATGAATTTGTTAGGTTAGGTGGTGGTAGTTGAAGGGGATGTATAGGGTAGCTCCTTCAAACCTAAGCTTTCCCCCAAAAAATTGATTGTCTAATCTAATGTTGTTTCCCCCAATCTGCCAATGGATTAGAGAAGGGTTTCACTTTCTATTCTGGTTATTTTCAATATTTAAAATAAAGCTTTGGAGGAGGTGTTCGAAGGTGAAGTCTAGTTTACGGAGAGGGGCCTAGTCTACCATTTTGATAGGGTAAGTCCTCTCTCTGCTCTTCATTAGTGGCTTTTTGATTCTTGGAGATCACTCTTGGTAGGCACTATGGAAATTTATCCCTATGCTAGAGGTTTTTTTTATTATAACCTTTGATTTCTTGGCTGATAAGGATAATATTTTTTTTGGCTAAAACATGGAGCTTTGAAAATCACCTTTTGCTCATGAAACCTGAGACACCTGATTTTAATCCCTTGATAGAAAATATTTATTTGCATATGGTTTGGGTGAGATTGCCTTATCTCCTACTTTAGTTTTGGTCAGTTTCTAATTTTTTAGTTATTGGATCTACACTAGGTACTCTATTAGGTCTTGATGCTTCTTCGTTGAATTTTTCCTAGATTAATTTTGCAAGGATTCTATTTTTTTTATATACTTATCAAGATATTTTGGAAAAGATTGAGCTAAAAGTGGAAGAGAGGAGTTAGATGCAAAACTTAGAGTTTGAAGGTATTCCTTTTAGATGTCAAAATTATTTTCAGGTTGGTCATATTTGTACTTCTTTCCAGAAAATGAATTACAAGTTGGTGTCCTCTTGGGGCAAGGAGGTTAATGTGTAACATTTGGAAGTTTTTTCTTATCAACCTCAAGGTGAGGTCTCAAAGATGGTATTAGATTAGAATTTAGATAAACTACTTCATTGGTTAAATCTACTATCAAGGAAGAGTTAGCTAGTTTTAATGGTAAAAGTGTAAATAAGAGTGAATTATCAAGAGGCATACCCAAGGAGGGAAAATGAGAGTTAAGTTTGGATTAAGAGGATTTAGGTAGTGAAGAAGAAAAGAAGGTAGTTATAAGTAGGAAAAAAGGTAGACTTTTCCCTAACTCACCATCGAGAAATGTAAGCAGAAATCAAGAGGATAAGAAGAGTAGTTATGGATATTCCATTTGATTACTTGGGCTATTAAGTTGAAGTATTTTTAATATTTTTAGTAAGTTGATATCTTGGATATAAAATTGGCTATATGTCTTTATAGTTTTGTTTATAAATTTTTTATGGTTCTCTTTAGAATCTTTTTTTAGCTCATTTTGATTGGTCAAATTTACCTTAACATTTTTAATGTTAAGCTAGACTACCTTTTTGTCATAAGCTATATATGGTGTAAGGGCCCGAGACCCTTTAATTCTTGATCATCGATAATATATATATGAATTATTACTATATTATACATATATATTTTATTATATGTATACACACTGCAAATATATTGTGATGAAATGTCATGACATCACGACACAACAGGTTATATAAATATTCACACATAAAGATTTCAAAGACAAGGTAAACCATGCAGGCAGTTTTTGATAAGGGATTAAAAAAGATGTATGATAAATTGAATGAGCAAGAACTTCAAAAACTTTGAAGAAGAAAGGATCTTTTGGTTAGATGCATGAGATTAGCTAAATATTTCATTCAATAAAATATAGAACTATTTTGTGTCTATGTTTCTTTCAAATTGTTTTCATTGTTGTAGTATCAACCACCATGAATCCACTGCATACCACTATGGATGTTTCAAATAGGTGCATGATTCAAAGACCAAACTCATCGTTATAGTATTTGAGATTTATGATAAAGTAAAGGATTTGGGTTTAATTATAGTAATTATATGATCTCATGAGCTTAGTAGCTCTGAGTTCACAAGGAAGTGGGTTATTTTTTTTATAAAAAGTTTGGCATTGAGTCTTGACCTCTGATATGTACTTTGTATAGAAGATAGATTTTACTATAAGATAAATTAAAACCATCCTTTGTGAAAGTTTGAAGGGATATTAAGGTATGTGTTGTTTAGAATGCTTAGCATCCGTAACTTATCTCATCATGTAGGATGAAACTTCATGGCCTAGGAACAATGTTCGAGATCATAAAAGAATGATAGAGGTTGGATTTTAGCCTTTTTAACTAGCACAATTTCATTTCAGTGTTTTAGATACACAGTTGAGTAATTGTTAACAAAATTCATAATTTATGAATTATTGTTGAAATAAATTTGGATGTGGAGTTTAGGTTTAATTTGTTAATTTGGTGTTAGTGCTAAGTGTATAAATTGATATTCTCAATGTTTTGTCACTATTTCATGTTCGAGTGTTAGTTGTGATTACAAATTATGAATTATTAAATTTGTTTTTTGATCATTAACAAACAATAACAAAACACTGCATGAGTCTATGTGTTTCATGATGGATCCCATTATTGGAAATAAAGTCTATTATGTGCACACAAGTAGATAAAACACTGCCAAAATGCATGAAGGACTACTCAAAGGGATAGATTAAAGTATTGAATATAAAATACAAATTTTCAAAGTAAAATAATACATGGGTGTGAAGCGTGAACTTTTAGGTCATTACACCAAATATCATTTCATAGATATATCATACCTGTACACATTTCACTCCCTGAATATGACCAAAAAATTATGAAAATAGGTAGTATTAAAACTATTGAGCATCTAGAAAACCATGAGATGAATATGTGCTTGTTTGGAAAAAATTCCCTCCACATCATCAAAATGACCAAATCAAAAACCCAATACATCAAATAATCTTCAAAACCATGAGATTAATATTTGGTGTTCCTTTCATAATATAACACCTCCAGTGTAATTACACTTAATATCTTGTATAATAGTTGTATGTTTTGGATTCCATTTGGATTTTTCCTAATTACATGTCAATTAAATGACTAAATATGCACCCTAATTATACCCTCAATGACTAAATATATGATTTCATTATAATTTTTTCTATTAGTAAAAATACAAAACATAGATAAAATTTACTTTATTAGGGGAGTTGCATGTAAGGCTTACGTTTTCTTATGTCTTATCAAAATTCATATCTTATACCTTATATGATATTACTAATACCTCCTTGAATTAAGTTCAACATTATCATCACACTTTAGGAAGATTATGCTTATTAAAAAGGTTCTAACTGCCATGTTACAATATTTGATGTAAAAGGTGGGAGAATGGTAACAAAGTGAGCGCACAAATTTCTCCTTAATGTTTACTATGAAAAAATGATTTTCTAATTCTTCCTTAGTATATTAATATTCTTTTGAATGTTTAATATCTTGAACCATGTTTTAAATGGTATGAACATATTTATCTTATTGTTTACTATGTCAATTACATCTCCGATGAGGACTATTCACACACCTAGATTAAACACCATTGGGAGCCCAATGACATTTAGGTATGTGAGGTTTGAAACCCCACTAAGGGTTTTTTATTTTTTCACCTGAAGGAAGCATTGTAAATTTAATCCTTTCTTGCATGGGTGAGTTGTTAGTTCCTTGAAATAATTTGATGATATTATCCAGTTGAACTCTAGATTTTAGTCTCTAAGAAAACATCCCTTAAGGTCCCAGTTTGGGTTAAGTTACCGATTCTCCCAGTCCCTCTATGGTATTTTATACATGATACCATTTATTGTGAATGAATAATTATCCACTATAAATAAAAACCCTAAAAGTGGCTATCAAAATTTATAATTAAAAAACCTAATAATAATGTAATAAATTTGAAGAATATTTGTCTTACTACTCTCCTTGTTCCTAAAATCCATTTTCTATTGATCATCCCTTAGAGGAAAATTTAATATCAAATATTTATGTATTTAGTTATTTTATGTATTGGGACCTCCTTCACTAGAGCTCAATCTAATAAATTCTTGTGTAATTCACCTCACAATGACACTGATTCACTATGAGGAGAGAATGCAAAAAATATCACTCCATTTCATGAGTGATGTAATTTTCCAAACAAGTAACCAATGTTAAGTAACAATTATATAGCTATGGTTTTCAAGCAATGATTTGAGTATAGACAGGAAGCTGACATGGAGGATTCTTATTTATGAATGTTCTTACATGGAATGTTTGACATCTCACACTATCTTCACAACAATTATTTGTGTAATGTACTTGTTAGTGGCTTGGAAATTTATATGTTGTGTGTTTGTAGGAAGTTAAATTGTAATTTTTCCTTTACGAATTTCTCTAAATATTATGTAGATATATGAAACACAATTCTCCTCCTCACACGAGGATGGATGTGGTGGCACCAATATTTTTATTTCACCTATTTTTTGTGTTAATTATTACATCAAGGGAATACCTATTAAATTAGGTCATTTAGGTCACCCTCAATAATAATGGTAAGTATTTAAAGATCTTTAATGTTTACACACCTAATAATGGCTATGATAGAATGACGTAATGGTGATATTTAAGGAAGGGATAAGATGCGATTCATTATGAATGGATTTAAAAATACAAATTATTTAAAATTTATCATGTTTATATATATATACATATACATATATATATATATATATACATATATATATATATATATATATATACATATATATATATATATATATATATATATACATATATATACATATATATATATACATATATATATATATGTATATATATATATATATATATATATATATATATATATATATATATATATATATATATATATATATATATATATATATATATATATATATATGAAAAACCATTACTAAAAAAGAGTCATGTTATGACTTGAGTGTCGTAACATTACTATTTTTATATATGAAAAAACATTACTAAAAAAGAGTCATGTTACGACTTGAGTGTATCTCTCTCTCTCTCTCTCTCTCTCTCTCTCTCTCTCTATGTGTGTGTGTCTATATATATATATGTGTGTGTGTGTGTGAAAAACAAATACTAAAAAAGAGTCATGTTGCAACTTGAGTACCTACCATGTTGATTTGGAGTTGACAAGCTTAGAGGATATGAGAGATTGGCAAAAGGAAATAGCAAATAGAAATGCAGAGGCAATGGAGTAGTGAATAGAGATAAATGAACAACGTAAAAGGAAAATAACATAGGGAAGGAAATAATTAGAAATTAAATACCAATAGAGGATATTGAGAATGAGATTCATAATGAATAACATTGGTGGAATAAATCATAAAATAATAACATGTGCGCATGTGGGAATTGTTGTTACAAAAATCTTTTGGCCTCTTGTATAGTTCTAAATATTAAATATATATATATATATATAAATAAATACACATATAAAAAACTTTTACAATTGTTGTATGGTCTTATTAAAGCATACTACCACCCTGTGCCAAAAGTAAGAACTTTGAAATAGGGTATGGACATCCACCAAGCCACAACAAAAGGAGATTTTTTTTTTAGATGTTATAGTTGCAAGTTCCCTAAAAGACATGCATGTGACATGCAGAAGCATGAAAAATACATGTGAACCATTTGAAAAAATTCCTTGAAGGAATGTGATCTCATGGAAGTGTTGATTTAATTTTGCATGGTATGATAAAAATAGTGAGTTGTTGACTAAGTTTTAAGAGTTTTAGAAAAATGCCTCTAAATAGGTGTCATCTCATAGAATGTCATGGTAGTAGGATATACACAAAATGGGTCAATACATAAGGCCTTAGAGGCATTCAAAGAAATTAAAATGGTACATAGTTGAATCCAAAATCAAAATCCTTTTACCATCATCCTACTTTGCAAGACATTTGTTAGACCAAGTAGTGGTGAATGCCCTGATAAACATGTATGAAAAATATGAAAGCATACTAAAGGCCACTAAATTAACTATTTGATAAAATGTAAACAAAATCACTCTCATTACATGACATTGAAATTATCATTGCATGTGTCGAGTTAGAATGCATTTAAATTTTAACTATTAATATCAATACTTTGGATAATATTTAGAAAGAAGATGGTATTTTAAGCTTAGAATCACTCATAATTTTTTTAATTTAAAAAGCTCAATGATATAGAGATTGAATGAAATTTATACTGTATATAGTAAAAACACTACACCGTATGTGATTTGTTTTCATGCACTCAAGCAAGTCCATAATAAAAAATATATTTCATATTTTTTTAAAGGTTTTATATTTTTTATACAAGTTTAGGAAATTCTTCGAGAAAACAAATTTTTTAAATAAAAATAAACACAAAATAGTATTATGATTTTTTTTTAAAGAAATAAATTGAATCTCATTTAAAATTGAGAAATAATGAAATGAAGATTTAAAAGATATGAATAAGACTTTACATGTTGTGGGGAAGAGCATGGTTTAGATATGGATCATTTACTTATTCATTTCCTTT